>JAPZDV010000020.1:25596632-25608937 GCA_029814665.1 Acanthurus lineatus
CCCCCCCCCCCCCCCCCCCCCCCCCCCCCCCCCCCCCCCCCCCCCCCCCCCCCCCCCCCCCCCCCCCCCCCCGGCGGCAGTACTATTTCTGTCTCATCAGCTGATTCCTGGTGACGCCTTGTAGAAGACTAAAAGATATAAAAATTAGAAAAGAAGCAGTGTGTATTTTTCGGTCTTTAGCAAAGGGCATCAGGAAGTGCTGATGGTTCACTAACAATGCCCCCTTGGTTACTGTTGTTTTGCCTGTAGCAATCAGTGTAAATTTTTGAAACAACATATTTCTGATTTTACACAGAAATAAACATGAACACAAGCATGCTTCTCTCTTGTAGATGGCCATAAACTTTGAGCAGATTTTGTCAGCTGTGGCAAGCTAGCGCAAAGTAATGTCAATGCTTAAATGTTGTGAGTTGGCTGAACACCCCGTTTCTCTTTTGGTCTGAAAAAGTTTGGAACCTCTGTTGTACAAAAATGATCAAAGAAAAATTTAACTGCAATATTATTAATTCCAACATGATCATAACCCTTGGATGGTTGGGATGCTAACTGAACAAGCAACATAGCAGACCCAAGCTGTAATATTTGTTTTTCCAGTTTCTTTCACTTATGCAATTGAGGATTTAGGAATGAGTGCTAACCTTTAAGTTTGGCAAGCATAATATCTGACGGGAGATGCTCCAGGATGAATTGTAAAAAAGGCCAAAGACAGACAACACCCTCTAAACTACTGAAATGCCTGGAATTGTTCTTATAATTGTTCTTATTGTACACCATTTCAACATATGAAGAGGACTGACAGATCTGTGGTGCCTAGTTTGGGTTTTTTAAGCTATGATTGGGCAATAATTGTTCAGAGGCAGGGTTTGTCAAGCAGTCAGTAGACATTAATGGTTAAATAAATAAATAAATAACTGCCATTTCTCAGAGGTGAGGAAATGTTTTGTTAAAAGAACAAACAAGCATGCTGGGTAGGTCCATCACTCCATGAAAACACATTTGAGGGTGCTAGAGACTGGGAAAATGTCAGACATGTCGACACACGCTTCGAGGAGGAAAGGAAAGGTGGAGTTAGTTTTGGAAGCTGAGTGATCAGAAGAGGTAAATGAAAGGGAGCAGACACAGACAAGAAGAAGACACAGTGGGGTTAAAAAAAGGAATCAGGAAGACAGTTAGAACGGGTGAGGAGTGAGTATACACATTTCCAGAAGTCTTCAATCTCACAAACAGATGAATAGATAAAGGGCTGTCTACAGGGAAGAGGAGGAGGTGGAGGAGGAGGAGGAGGAGGAAGGAGAACATGTGAAAAAGCAAAGGATGAACAAAGAGAGCCAAGACGGAAACAAGCGTGGGCCAGAGATCAGTGGAGGAGAGAAGCCGATGCATCCGATGCCGCTCTATAAATACCACTTGAGAAGAGGAGTGGATGATGCAAAGAGGATGTCGACAGGATGATGGAAAGAGGAAGAAGAGGAAGAGACAAAGGAAAAAGAACACAGAGATCTGCTCAGGAACACCAGTAATCGGTTTATAAAAAGCAGTATCACTAGTAATTTGTGGAAAATGAAGAGGACAATGTGCATAGTCTTTCCAGAGTGGTGTGTGAAAGTGATGAAGTGAGGGATAAGTAAGGGAAGCAAAAGAGAACTGCAACAGATGGATGATTAACCAAATGCAAACATTCTTCTTTTGTTTCTTGTTGCCTGCTACAATGTTATCAATGCCAACTTTTACACATTTAGTTCCCTACACTGTCAAAAGGCTGTAAATGGGTACTAACGTCATAATGTTAGCAGAAATAAAGCACCCAGATGGCCAATGTGTATCTATCTATAGGGAGGCACTTTCTCAAACAGTCTGGTAAATCCTCCCTGGCTCAGTGGAGTTTGAGCTGTCACTCTTTCCAGGATCCAATGTTACAATGACCAGGCAAGAATCTGGACTTCACAGGGTGTAGAAAATAGACTTCATGAAGTTTTGAGGGAAAAGACACCCAGAAAAGTATATTTCCCGTACTGATCCCTTATTCCAATCCACAAAATAAAAGTATACCTCTTAAACAACAACCGTATAACTCACACAGACTTTTAGGCCCCCCTTATTTCTAATATGATGTGGTGCCATTGGCCAGAGTCACCCTGATGTCACCCATTGGTTTGTGGACAAGAGAGATAAAGATTAAATCTACCAACTGAGGGCATTCCCATCAGCCTCACCTGCACACTGTTTAGTTTTCATAAACAAATGTTCTTACAACTGAAACATGCATGTTATACTGTGATTGACAATGTCAGCATGTCAGCCTTTGACTCAAACAAATCATGGCTGTCATGTGCACCATTAAAATTCAGCATTAATTTAAAAATTCTCCAAATCACAGAAATTTCAACTTATCGAGTCACTGAAGCATCTGTGGGGCTGAAGAGGTTAAATTTACAGACTTGTTGTCTTGTTCAACAGCACTTTTAACTGCTCCATCATAATACCACAGAGTGCTTTAGCCACGTAGCTTTAGCCTGATGCTTATAGCATCAGACTTACAAGCTCCTCCCACAGGCAGTGCTAAGATGTTCGTAACACTTTTTATTGATGTTGTGAGCATTTTACCTGAATGGAGCAGAGTGCTTTCTTGGCATGGACTCTGTGAATGTGTTTATATCAGTGTGTGTCTGTCACTCTATCCTCCTAGTGCATTATTTTTTTCCTTCCATTTCCTTTGATATTGCTGTAACTCTACATCTGTTTCTTCTATTTCTTTTCCACTCATTCCTCACTCATATTTCATATCTTCAGTATCCACTCTGGCAAAGCTTTGAAAACAATGTCCTCTTTCACATCACTGTATATGGTTGTTGTAAGTTACCGTTGTGGCACACAGAGCCTCTGACCTCGGACAGCCAGCTGGGTGACATATAAGCCTCGACTCGAGTTGGTGAAGTAGTTGAGGAGTAATTATGGACAACCTCTAATCCCCTCACTCAACCCCAGCAGCCTCAGCCAGCAGCCCACTCCCCTGTTGCCCCCCTGCTGCTTCTTCTGCATTTAATTTTCTGTGGGCTTCACCAGCCTCATAGTGAGCTGCAAATCAAAATAACTGTTTGGCTGGATTTTAATTAGTGGGCAAAATACACTGCTAGCATTGTGGTTAATTTTGGCCCAAACTGTTGTGCTTGAGCAGCATGTGCAGGGTTTATGCTTCACAACTCTTGTTTCTACAGGATAAGAGGGGACATATTTGGGACTTCAGCACACAGAGAAAACATTCATAAAAATTAAATGCTCCCACATGACAGTGATTGTCAATTGTATCTGATTTAGATTAAGACACCACGTACCAGACTGATCAATCGACCTATTATTTTGCAACTACATGATGTCACTTCCTCGTAGTTAAAAACATAGTCTTTAATACAGTGAGGACAATGGCAATTATTATTAAGGTACTATTAGGGTATCACTGAGATAATTTAATGTCAGTTTAAATCTTTGAAGTTGAGTGAGTACACCATAATGTCAGTGTTTTGGTCTGCTCAGATTCTTTTAAAGTATATTAAATTCAGTAATATATTGAGTTTGCATGGATGCTTAATGGGCATGGCATCATAAAGTATAAGCTACCATATGAGTAATAATGGCTCTGATGCAAATGCTATATTTTCTCCATCAAACACATGAAAACTGCTTATTAGCTAACTGGAAGTAGGTTTCAGTGATCAAAAGGGTTGATTATGTTTGAAATATGACTGAATGTACAGAATCTTATTCATTTAATTTTGAGGTCATTCTGTTTGAGGTATCAAAACAGCCTGGCAGTGTTTGCATTGTGCTTTCTGAGGGAGCTGTGGTGGAAAAACATAGTCTTTTTAAAGCAGCAGTAAACGTTACAAATGTGTCACAATTCTTCTTTTGAACAAACCCATGCAAACACACAAAGACACGTAATCTAGACACGATTTAATTCACATTATTTTACATTTGTGTTTATTTAAATAAGCACAGAGACACTTTTTTGAGCAGTGGCTGGTGTTACCAGAGAGTACAAATTTGTGTCCCCTACAGTTTTGTGTGTGGTCGCTCATGATATAATCCCATCACTTCCTCTGACCACAAACACAGACAAAGATGGAGGGAGAAAGGGGGAGCGATGCAGAGAGCCTGGTCAGCCAAAGTATTCTCATTAAACTTTAATATGGAGAGGTCTGGGAGCACTAAAGAGGCTCACTCAGGTCTCTCACTCTCAACACACTCAGAGTCCCACCCAACCCATACGCTGCAAACCACCACCTCTTCCAATCCTCTGTGAGTGTGAAAAGGCCAGATCCTGGATCTCTGTCACATGCTTCCAGAGCTAATGATTACCAGATCTCAGATCAGTCCAGCTGTATCAACACACAAACACATGGCCATTTCCCAAATTGCACAAGATATCGGAAGACCAAGGACGGCTCAGAGGTTTAAGAACATGTTCACCTGTTTGATGGTTTACCAACATTCATTGTGAAGCCAAAAGTATGTGGACACCAAAACATTTTAACTATGTGATTACTGAGCAGAATGTTGAAAAATATTTCAAGTATCAGTCATTGATTTAATGAATCGCATATTGCCTCATGCATACAAGCAGCTTCAGTGATGCTAAGCAGTAGAATACAGTTCTCCCTTTTAACCAGCCTAAAATTCAATCAACAGGATTTACTCACATGAATGATTATTTATTTTTCTCACTTAATACAACTTTTGGTAACCAGTTTTTGTCTACAAATTCTCTTTGTCTAACTGTTCTTTATGTTGCTGTAAACAACACAAACACATCAAAACAAATCTGCTTCTAAACAATGACAGGCAGGAACCACCTCTTAGACAAGGGCACGTGAAATAAGAACTTAAGGGTTTCATATGTAAATATGTAACTTAAACAGTAATCAAAGTGCTACAAAAAATTCTAAAACAATTTTGTACTTAATGGTGAACATAATTCTGCAAGTTCATGTAATTATGTGGAATTTGTCCAACTGAAATATACATAATTAACTGCAGTGTACTTTTTCTCTCCATTAGCAACATAAATAAATATTATATCAATAATGTTTTCATACTGGTCTAAGCGCAGATCCAATTGTATTAGTAAAGGGATTATTTTTTTCTGAATTCATCTGCACCAAGATGGAACAACACAACAGGGGAAGTCTCAGTAAATATAAGGTTATACAGTGCAAAATTTGTCTCACTTTTAAATTTGCATTTCTGCCTGCTGAAACCAGGTCTAAGTGCAACACAGGCAGAGGATATTTCTGTGGCCTTAGCAGCTAAAAGACAGGCTGATGTGAATGTGAACGTCTTTAGATTTTGACTGCACTTTCATCAATGAGCAAAACAAGATTTTTTCTAATTCAACCTTTTAATTCAGTTACTCACACCAAAAATTAAGCTGACTCTTGTCTGTTGGAAAAAGGCAGAAGTTCACAAGTTTTTGTGTTGCCATTTTAACAATTAAAAAACACTGAGAAAGAAACAAATGATGCAGTTTTTTGAGACATGCAGCAGAGATAACAGATGTGTAGACAAACTCACAAGAACACACAGACACACAAAACACACGCACACACACACGCAAAGACACTTATACCCCCCCCCCACTGGCTCCTATTCCTCCAGGTGTTGCAGACACACCTGACTGCCTTTGAGTTCTTTTAATTAAAAGTAAAGTGTGAGGATCCAATCCATCACACTCTGAATGCACACACACACACACGCAGTCACACACACGCAGTCACACACACGCAGTCACACACACGCAGTCACACATTTGAAGCACATGGATTCACACTCTCTCCAGCTGTCTGGAAAAGGAGTGGAGGCTGGTTGCAAAGCAACGGGACAAACTGTACAGTGACAAATCATTTTGTTTCTGCAAGATCGTACTTTCCTTTTGCAAGCTTTAATCTACAGAGCGAGGAAACAGCAACACCATCTGGATTTGTGGTGCATTTGTGTGCTGCCTTTCATAAGTGCTGCAGTACAAATGCTCTCAAAAACACTATACTGATGCTGTGTGTATGTGTGTGTGATGGTGGGAAGTAATGTGAGAGAGAGTGTATGTGTGTATATAAGTGCATGTGTTCACCCATGCAACATAGGCATGAACAGGGCTCTCTCATTTACATTGAAATGCACAATCAAATACTATTAACATGCATGAACACACACAAAAGTGTATCTGCACATATTTCACACTGCAATTATTGGGATTCAACAGTAGGCCAAAACTGAAACAGGTTAACAAGAAAGAAAAGGTTCAGAACATCAACAGCAGCCAGTGAACTGAATATTTAAATATTTCAGGAACTGTTTCCAAGTGTGTGCTATTTTCAGACCTGATCCATAATTCAACATTAACATTTTTCTCACAGAAACCTTGAAACACTTAAGTCTGCTCAGGAAAATGTTTCTCAGCTGAAATTACCAAATTGGGTTGAGTGGGAATCTCTCCTTTTCTCTGGAGACAAAACCTGGTAACGTGACATAATGCTAGCTGCTGCTGTTTTCAGCTGTTTTCAGCTTTTAAAGAAGATATCTGCTTTAAACACAGATGGAAATCATACACAAGTCAGTGATATCATCGTAGGGCCAATGTAGAGAAACAAGCTCAGAGGATACAATAGACAGTAAGAAGCTGGTGAAAGCATGTCTGCTGTAACAGCGAGAAGCATTAGTTAAGATCTTGAGTGGAATTAGTTTCATTCCACCAAGGTACTATTTATTCTGAGAGAATTGCTTCACCTTTCAACCTAATCTCAGTTTAGCCAGCGTTTTACTTTATGAAGGTTGTGTTCAACTTTCCTTTTAGATGACATGTATCTTTATGCAGGGAGTTTGTTGTGCACACCCTATCAAATACAAACAAGTTCATATGTTTTACCAGTACCAGATATAATGCATATGCGATAGTGTAATCAGTACTCTTGTGCACTTCTAGTTTTTAGCCTTACATTGATCACCAGCTGAAGGTAGCTCCATTTTTATAAGTCACAGTGCATCTTTATATAAGGCAAATATATCAATATGGAGAGTGGGAATCAAAAAAGTAAAGTTGTGGTCTTTGAAAGCCACAAAGACACTGATAGTGTGCACAGAGCTGAGAGGGACTGCAGAGTCAAATGAAAAATCTCTGTGGGCTCATTACATGAGGTCATTTGATTCATTGTTGATACCAAAATATATATTTGTGCAGCTTAGAGAAAAAAAAGTCAATCCACCAGAAATCAAACTTTATGTCTCAAAGGGTCACAAAGCTACAGTTGACCTCTTGGTGGCCGTTAGCAGCCATATCAGAGAGCCAACAGGAAAGGGGGCTTCGCTGCCCTCTGGATGCACCCTGTAGCCTGCAGCCTTAGGGAGTCCTGGTAAAGAGATTAGCCATGTGTGTGTTTGTGTGTGTGGGACCCCTTACAGAGGCTCTTCCTATTCTCTCTGTTCCCCCTCCTTTTTTCTTTCTCTCCACTGCTCTAATCCTTAAAACCTCTAAACACTCCCTCCTCTCCCTCCTTCTGTGCCTCAGGTACTGATTTCTTCTTCTGTCTATCTGGTGTCAAGCAACAAACTGCAGCCAATCGGCACCTTAAACTGTATTATACTGTACATCAGAGGAGTGTGGACAAATGTTACTAAAAATAATACCAGAGCTGGATGGGAGTTCCAGGAACTTTAAGAGGTACTACAACTAATAGTGTTTACTTGTACTTTAGCTCTGCCTCAACATCAACGCTTCCATTAATCACAACCACCACTCAAACCTGCAGGCCCGGCGTTCTGCATCCTCTCCTGTCTGAAATGTCTACAACCACTCTGCTGAGCGCATCAATATCTTAAACATTATTAATATATTTATATTTTGGAAACCTCAAAAGCTCACAGGGGTGGAAGGGAAGTCAGGCTGCAGAAAAAAAAAGATTTCCTGCTGTGCTAGGAGGAGGATTTTTAGCACCACAGCAGCAGAGATGTTGGTCAGTGCTGCATTCAGCATTTCACTCCCCCACCACACCATGACAGCTCCTCTCCACTACTATCCTCTGGATTAGGAAGTCAATGAAGGTTTAGCAAGTCAATGGAAAGAGTCTCTGAAGTCTGTGGTGTATCAGACATGGACAAAGTCTTCATTAGTGCTGTAAATCAGTGATGAAAAGCTCAGGTGCTGACCAGAGCAAAGTGTTAGCCCAGACCCAGGTGTTCTGGCTCAGCAGCAGATCAGGACACTTCAGTTTCTCTCATGCTGGAGGTTAAACTCATGCCAGATCAAGTCCAGTATCAGTATAACCTTATCACTGCCAGCTGCTTAGGTCTCAGCCAACACTGCAACCACATTGGACAGCGCTGACATGTTGAACAGTTGTGACGTAAGGAACAGAATGTTCTTTTCAGATGTGAATTTCCCTGCTGTAAAAATGTCCACCTCTGCCAATGAAGATAAATTTGTCCCTTAACTTTAAATAGAAAGGGGGGTTGTTTTGAATTAAATTGCTTGAGGGGGCAAAATGAATTAAGGCCCTGTTAAAACAACATAAATAGACTTGAACTAGAAAAATAATGGTGATTGTTTCAAAGTAAGACACGTATTTTTGGTATTTCTAGTGGCCTGCTGTTCGGGCTGAATTGACATTTTATTTCATTTCATTCATTCAAACAGGAAAAGCCAACTTTGAGCACAACATGAGACTTATCTGAATTGTTGAACCAATTGCTGTGACCATTGATTCAAAGGTCTGGAACCAAATTTAACTTTCTCAAATGGGATCATTTGTGTGACAGAAAAAATGATTAAGATGATGAAAACTTGTGGATGATTTCTTCTATTTATGATAATTAAATGCAATTCTGTTGTTTTATGTTTTGTATGATGCTCTTTGTACAATTAAATTTAATTTGGTGATCAGTCAGTCCATCATCAACTCTCCAGTCATCCAGCTGATATTCGGCATCAAAACAGAGTCTCTCGACACACCTCTTACAAGCTTTACAGCACCATAAGTACCTAAAAATTTGTTATGTTTTGCAAACTGCTCCACAATTCTCATTTTGAACACTTTACTCATAAACTTATAATTACTTCATATTAAATACCTAAAACTCCCAGAGCTAGCTTCCCTAAAATCAGAAAAAAAACAATTAAACCATAATCTGTTATTATCAGCTCTACAGAGATGCTGTGTGCTCGTACCCTTGACCCTGATTGCCTTTTGCCACAGTGCAATTTGATTCATTGAAGGTACTGTATATATACTGTACATGCTGAGGTTGGATGGTCGTCATTGGCATCCTGAAGTTATTTTCGCAAATACATCACTATTGTCTGAGATTTAGAAGCTCACATAATGAGATGGATGTGTCCAAAATGAAACAAAATGGCTAAATTTTAAGTTTTAATAATTTTATTTTATTTTTTATACAATCAATTAATCAATCAAGAGGGAACCACATTTTAATTTCATTATACAACCTGTTGTATAATGACCAATAAACTTCCTTGTATACTTGTAAAGCCTCTACACTCTGGAGCACTATGGAGCAAAAAATGCCCTTGAGAATTCTTTAGAATCAGTTAAGTTAATTAATAAAAAGCAGAGTAAAGCTTTGCTTTATTGTAGTATCTACATGGCCAAAAACAATAATTCTGTGTACAACTGAGCATCTTAAGGCTTTCCTTTTAAAAAATAAAATTAAAAAGACTTAATGAAATAAAGGAGGTTCTGATTAAACAGAACTGGTATTTAGCATGGGCTTTCATACCTAATGAAAAATATGAAATAATACAATTGGTATGGTGGATACCTCTGTAGACCTTTGTTGAGCCCTGATATTTGGTTAGTCTTCTTCTTCTCTTCAGTTGGAGGGTGGGTGGTTGCAGTAGGTCCCTGCCCCAGGTTGAGTGGGAGCTCAAGTAGTGCAGGCGGATCTTCTGAGAGAGTGTCTGGGGGCTGCCACAATTGGCTCTAAATTCAAACCAAAGTTAGATCAGGCCCAACATAACATACAGAAAAAAACAGAGTTCCAATTTTTAAATGCTGGTAACTACTGCAATCTGATAGACAAAATACTGATGTTTTTGGTGTGTGTGATGTCTCACCCATTTCTCTGCTTTATAAAGACTCTCGCAGTCCCTTAAACTTGTAGGGTCTATCCGCATCATGATGTCTTGGCTGCGGTCAATGGCACCTGTCTGACTATAAAATGGAGATCAATTAAACAGCAGTCAGAGAGACTCATCAAAAGGCCAGTTAGAGTTATTTAATACATTTTTAAAATGAATTTAAGTTTACCTGGTGGCAGTGTAAGAGAATCCAACAAAAGCCAAGTGTACTCCTATTGGAACTCTGCCCATAACATCAGACAGTGTCTCCTGCAAAACACAACAGATGAAATAAATTTAATACAACTGATTCTTTTAATGCTAGCTCTCTTATCTATCCAAGCATTATTATTCACTTTCAAAACTGGAAAAAATGGCTGTTTTTTTAGCAAAAATTATGAATTATAGAAAAATTCCAACAAATAACCAAGATGTTCATAGTTTGCACAAGTATGGAATTTTCTTGAAGACACAACCTAGGCTCATGTCTAACAATGTTTAGCAAAAAAAATTATCTACCAGTCACCTTAGCTGATAAATCAGAAAGTTAATTTTGACACGATTTGACATGACACAATATTACACTCTCAAAAGAGAATACCATTTCACTAAGACAGTCGTCCACAATGTCAAAGTTGGAGGTGTCAGTTGGATTAGATACTTCAGGCAGGAAGGGGGCAGGGACTTTATGCAGGGAACTCCAGTCTAATCTACAGAAAAATGGATGGCTCCTGAAATCACCAAAACCTTTTCTCCCCAGACGGACTTCCCTCTCACAGATGAGCCCAGTGATGAAGGAATGAGCTTTTTCTGAAATCTCTGGACCAGAAGAGGGGAACTCAAAATTTTCCTGTGGATTAAAAAAAAAAACAGAACAAAACAGAAAATTCTTGGAGATACCTGTGTTTTATAACAATTACAAATACCACAAGTACTATGACTTCTGTTACCTGTAGGATACTGCTGAAACTACCATCGCACAAACATAAAACTGAGGTAATACAGTCGTGTGCCTAATACTGTATCTTAACCTGATATAGCTATACACATTCCTTAGTGTTTGGTCCTCAGTTAATTTACCTGAAAGTTGATAATCTTGGCATACGTTTCAGAGATGGATTCTGCATAGAAGGGTGTAGTCCCAAGCATCATCTCATAGGCACAGATGCCTAGAGCCCACCAGTCACATTCAGGACCATAGCCTCCACCTCCCTCTACTGCTTTCAAAATCTCTGGGGACAAATAGTCTGGTGTCCCTACTGCTAGAGACGAGTGAACCTGCAATGAAATCAACAAGCTTATAGATTTAGAAAAAACAAATCTTAAGATCATGAAACACATTTCCAGCATTTCCTCTGTTTTGAGACACTCTTGTTGACGTAAAAAAGGTTTAAGCCATCTCTTGACAAATACTGGACAGTTTGCTTTCAACAACTGACTTGAGTCAAGGAATTAAACCTGCTAACATTCATCGATACCTGGACAACACCATTGTTTTTATTACAGTGGCACTTACTCTGAATGAAGCTATAGAACCCTAACAGGCTGCTTTCCATACTCACTCACAGCTCTCATTGCTAAATGTGAAACTGGTCTTAAAACCAAAAAAGACAAAATATGTGCTTTTCAGTGGTTCCCATTCTACAGGTGCTGGTCATATAATTAGAATATCATGAAAAAGTTGTTTCAGTAATTCCATTCAAAAAATGAAACTTGTATATTATATTCATTCATTACACACAGACTGATATATTTCAAGTGTTTATTTCTTTTAATTTTGATGATTATAACTGACAACTAATGAAAACCCCAAATTCAGTATCTTAAAAAATTAGAATATTACTTAAGACCAATACAAAAAAAGGATTTTTAGAAATGTTGGCCAACAGAAAAGTATGAACATGAAAAGTATGAGCATGTACAGCAGTCAATACTTAGATGGGGCTCCTTTTGCCTGGATTACTGCAGCAATGCAGCGTAGCATGGAGTCAATCAGTCTGTGGCACTGCTCAGGTGTTATGAGAGCCCAGGTTGCTCTGATAGTGGCCTTCACTCTTCTGCATTGTTAGGTCTGGCGTATCGCATCTTCCTCCTCACAATACCCCATAGATTTTCTATGGGGTTAAGGTCAGGCGAGTTTGCTGGCCAATTAAGAACAGGGATACCATGGTCCTTAAACCAGGTA
>JAPZDV010000020.1:25609037-25662480 GCA_029814665.1 Acanthurus lineatus
AGGGAACCACATTTTAATTTCATTATACAACCTGTTGTATAATGACCAATAAACTTCCTTGTATCCTTGTATCCTTGTGAATCCTCTAAAACCTTTTCTTCCCTGACTCATTTACTTGAGGCTTCTTGTAACACTTCGCCTAAGCCAACTCTGTTCAAAGTCCTTATTTTCTCAGATCTATTTTTGTTTTATTATATCTCCACCTTTACATGATAAAACTATGTTTTGTAATAATTTCATCTGAAGGACTTGTTGGGTGTACATTTGGGAATTTAAGGTTATATTTTAAATACATGCTTATTTCTCCCACAGCTAAAGCGTTATTATCCGATGAGTGTAGCATTTAGCTACACTAACCTGACACGCCAGATGGATTTCTCACATACAGCCATCTGGAAAGTTGTCGGTGGAAACTGTTCAGAAAAGGCACTTTTAAAAAGATACTTGGCAATGATTGGACCAACCATCTGTCTGTCACTGTCTTTCACAGGTTAGCTTCAACCAGTCAGATTAACAAACCATATAGTTGTAGAAGAGTGCTACCAGCAGGCCCAGTTGGTTAATTTTTACTGACAGATCAGCTAGTAAAGGAGTAAAGTGCCATTCTTTGTTCTTCTTTCGGTGAAGGCGTACTCCCCCGTAGTGATATAACTGGCACTAGCAGCATCTATGCCAACCACTTTGGAGCCACCACTGCTGTTTTTTTAGCAAACATTTGCTTCACACCTAAACCAGGCCTTTAGCTGCTGGTGGTTCCTCATTGGATGGTGATTGCTTGATGGATATATATTACATTGATCAAAAATCCAGCTGACTCACAATACATATGCAATCCAGCCAAAATAAAAAAAAAACATCTTTCCAATGTAACTAAAAATACACAGGCCGAGAGATAGCTCCTGAATGTGCTTAAGGGCCATGAAGGGTCTCCTGTCAAGTAAAAGAGTGTACCATTCCTCTCTCTCTGCTGTCTCTCTATTTATTTATCCAGCAAGAGTTTGATGACACATGAAGTATTGTTAGATCATGTTTTATTTTTTTGTCATTGTTAAAAAGCCACTGCAGATGAAAATCTGTCCTTCTGACTCAAACCAGAAGTTGACAGATGAGATGATGAATTAAAGTTTTATTCATGTTACATTTTATCACATTTGCCAACTTCCTCTCTCACTCTTTTTCTGATGATGCCCCTGGAGTAAGCAACAGGCAACAAAATTTAATGCACTGTTATCTTGCAAAAAACTACAGATTTCTCTAGATCTGAATTTTGTTAGAAATGTTTGGAATATAAGAGATATCAAAGATGTTACCAAGATTGTCATTTACATGCACCTTAATGTCTGAACATTTAATATTTAGTTTATATCACACTATAATAAAATGTGGTTGCACAAGTGTGTGTTAATGCTTACACACAACTATATCTGTGGCAACCATGGCACTGTTAATTATTGTATATAATAAACACTTAGAGATGTCCCTACATCTGATTTTAGTGTATTATAAACCATTTACTATATTTTTGTAAACTGCTTGGAAATGAATATCCATTCAGCCTCTTGTAGAGTAATCTTGCTAAGCATACTGCAGTACATATTAAAGACTGACTCATTACTGCTCACCTGGCATTATTTGCATATTTCTCAAAAACCCCTTTTCCCCTCCGTCCATGGTGTGCTGGTCCCATCAATGATTAGCCAGATGATGAAGCCATTATTGACTAAACCTGGGCCTGTGCCTCATGGAACATTAAATACATCACTTCCTCTCAAGGGACCCGACGCAGCTCTCTCTCTGCTTCCCTTTAGGCTGCAGACAGAAATTGAAAACAGCCATATAAGAATCGAAGCAGGTCAGAGTGCTTTAGGATGCTGCATCCGTCATTCTGAAGCCTGAAACAGGGCCCTCACATGCATCAGTGCAGGCTGGGGATGTAGCTCCCTGTTGGCTTTGGTACTTCAGGTTGCCATTGCTTGTGCTGGAAAACCCCCGAGATATCAAACTGCAATCCAGCCAACCATTTGTATGAGGCAGTTGTAGCACACCCAGCACCTTTGAAAAAACACTGAAACGTCTCTCTGAAATCTTACAGTGAGTTTAAAGTGTCCTACAGTTAGCTCCAGTCATTTTCCTACAGTGTCCCTTATGTGGATTACAGTTTCTGTCTATTGCATCCTTATTCTTATTCTTTCATAGATTCTTAGTATTTGATAACGGGTTGCAATTTGTTCAGTGAAAGGTTTTTTTCAAATGTGCTACTATAGACTCTGTCCCTTCTCTAACCTGTTTCTTTTCTGGCTCAGGCCTGCTAAGATTCCCAACCACACCCCATCTTCATATCTCCGCCGAGGCGAGCACAAACGATCGTACACACCGTCTCACCACCGTCCGTCCGTCGGGCTTATAAAACGTCTGTGTCGCTCCGGGCATATGAGTTATAATGTCATTGTTGTTGCCATTATTGTCAAAGCTATTGCTGTCACACACACATACACATACAGACCTACACACACACACACACACACACACACATATTCACTTTTATTCCGCAGCTGCAAAAAAAATCTACACTGAAAAAGCAGTCCCAGCCTGAAAAATCAGAGCGGTGCTGGATGTGTAAACTGAAGGATGGGGTGCAGTCCCCATTGATGAAAACGAGTGAGTGAAGGATGGATAATGCTATGATTCATCACCAGCACACCCCCCCCCCCCCCAACCCCCCCGCAAGCACGGCGCTGTCACACCTCATCCTCGCGGCCCTATCTACACCTGTAACACGTTTGACCCTGTTTCGGGTCATCTCCATTGACTGCGACCGTATTTTTGCTTTCATTTATTGATTGATTCCAACTACAACATAAGGCGACTGGCTGTATTTCTGAAGATGCTGACTCCTTTAAGAAGACACATCCTGAGATGTTGCTGCTCCACTGTGCCTTGTAAATGTGGGGGCATTTTTGGTAATACACCACCACTTCTTCAAGACGAACCTACAAGTGTAAAATGATGGTAGAGCAGAGGAGGTGCATCGGCTAATGGTGACTGTGATGAGTGTGTGATGCTGACCACTACAGTGGTTATACTGGGTTATAATGGGCTCTCAGTGTACAAGGGACATCTCTCTGATGGGAATGGCTATGCGTTACTGCTTCTAACTTCCGCGGAAAGGGAAAGATATTGCCCTTACTTTAGCATGGCTTGTTCTTTCTCCTCTTCCTCCTTTTGCCGAGCCATCACAGCCATGATGATCTTCCTCTCCTCCTCCGTCAGATGGCTGAGGTCCGGTAGATCCGGCATGGATGGCGGCACGGTGGGTGGGCGAGGGCCACCCTGGGGCCCCACCGAGGCGGACATCTTTTCCACCACCACCCCTCCTCCTCCTGCTCCTCCTCGGCGAGTCGTTTCGGCTGACAGGTTCCCGGAGCGTTTCCGAGCCACACCTCACGACATGGTCCGCGGGCAGCGCGGCAGCGGCAGCCGCAGCTCTGGCGAATAGTGCAAGCCGCTCATGGTTGCAGGCACCCTCGGTTGTGCTTTTGTTTGTCCTCTCTGGGTGTTTCTCCCACCACACTCTCGTCGTCGTTCCCCCCACCCCCCGCCTGCCCGCCTTTCCCCTCCACCGCCCGGATTCACGCGGAGCCCATGTCGGTTTTTCACGCCGGGTGTTGAGTCGAGCTGAGGGGGCCCCGGATCACTCGCTGGTCTGTGGTTCCTCCGCCGTCGTCGTACTGGAGCTGGATGTTAGGGCGGTATAGGCGGAGTCCGTGCTGCCTCTCTCTCTCTCTCTCTCTCTCTCTCTCTCTCTCTGTCCCTCTCTCTCTCTCTCTCTCTCTCTCTCTCTCTCTCAGTCAATGGGAATGCAGCCCTCCTTACTCTCCTTTTTTGCGGAGGCGCGTTTACTCATATGAGAATGGGGTCCTCACCAGCATGACATGCAAACATAGCCATTTCTGTGGCTACACACACGTACATACACAAACACAAACTAGTATTTTATTATCTACACACATGAGCACACATGGACCGACACATATACTTCGCGCGAGGCGCTTCGAAGCACCTTTACCAGTCACAACCAACTTGAATATACGATTCTCGCGATACTTGGTCATTTTTGTCATTCAAATAAATCACACACTAAGGCCTGTTTTTTCTTTCTCTTTTTTTTTACCACGTGTTGCTTTTGTTGCAGCGACATAATACAAGTTGTCCGTCCTTTTAGTCATTCATCCCCTTCAGCACCATGGACAGCTGCTCGCCTGAACTGCTCCGTGTTCAGATTTTATTTCCAGTTTTTGTTTGGTTTTCTCAGCTTTGAGAATTTATTTGCTGCCGAATCTGCCTCAAGGCATTGCGCTTTTTGTATTTATCCAGCCAGTAAAACTTTAACCAGTCCCTCTCTCTTCACAATACGTTGCAGCAATAGCACAACATGAGTGGCACAATCATTTATCGCAAAAATGTGGGGTTTTTTTTCATTTTTATTAAGTATATTTTAGGTGAGTTCATTTAGACTATATGTTTTGCATGTGCTAGTTTAATTGGCTAAACTTGCGAGCCTTCTCTCTTGATGTGTATTGCATTCAATACGAAAAACATAGTGGCTTTTAGCTTAAGTTTGGTGTTTTTAGTAGGCTACATGCTATATATATATATATATATAATTTGTAGCTGGTGTTCCGCCCAAGTTAGTGTGTGCTTTTATGGTTTGCCTAAATTCGAGATAGTTTCACCTTTTAACATTAAAAAAGGAAACTGACTATTATGAAAATGTGTTAAAAATGTAATGTTAAAAAAATGTAATGTTATTTTATTTTTCATTTAACTGTTTTTCATGTTTCAGTGAGACAATGCAAATCGATCTGCATCAACGTAACAGAGACTTTGTTATCTTATCTCGAGGGCTGACCAAACACAAAAACTCTTGCTTTCTATTTTAGTTTTCGTAATTTGATATTCCCATTTGCCAAACAAATTGTACAGTACTTGATATGATGTTTAAGAGGAAATGCCTTCTTCCGGATAACCTAACTGAAATGTCTATAGTCTGTGTTGTCAGCCAGTCTTTGCAGTGGTTGAAGCTTCCTGCTCGATCAAACAGCTCCCGTCCAATAATAACCTCATGCAGAGTTACTACAAGCCAGCACCCTTCTCGGCTCGTTTTGCATTCAGATCCACACTCTCAGGCTTTACCGATCCGGAGCTGGCACCGGTTTTCCCCAATGACGTAATGCTGGATGAGTGGCTGAGTGCTTCCAGCAGATGGCACCAACACCGGTTGCTGCCACCCGGTCTCCGTCAAATGACGTCACCGAGGAGGTGACTGTACCGCGGTGACGTCAGCTTCCCGTGGTGCAGAATTTTGTCATCATTTAGGTCGTGACTAGGGACCATCAGCCTTGAGTGACACAGTCGTGCTACAGCAGAGCAAATCTTTGGTGCAGACCTCAGACAATAAACCCTGAGCGCAGGCTGCAGGAGGACTGACAGGCCCTGCTTCACTGGCATTTTTCTTTACATTAAGGGATGTGTTCAGTATAAGCTCCTCCAGCTCTCGCTACTAAGTACACTCAAAGGGTAACTCCCTAACCTTTAGAAAGCGTGCACCAAAAATAAAATATTAAATGCGACATATCAATGCCTGAGTGTTATTTTGAAAGTCCATTTTACATGTTTTGTTGCTTTTGAGTTGGTAGAACCACATGAAAGTGCCCCACAGGTTTTAAAACTTTTCCCATGTTCTTGTGTCTGGTCAGGGAACAAGAACCAATCCATGAAAACACTGATGTTTCATAGCCTCATTGCTGGGTTATGGTGAAATACAGAGAGAAATATATGGTAGGCTAGTTATTAAAAGTGTGTTTGGAAAATAATTCAAACAAACAAACAAATTAAAGGGCTGTAAGCAACTATTGACCTTATTGTGAGTGAAAATGAATAAAGACAGATTTCCCTATCTTTAGCACAAATATTCAATTTTAAAGACTTTCTTCATCGGGGGAATGAAGTTATTCTCTCAGTGGATACTTGGGAAATAAAGCCACGGTTTTCCTTGTTTTGCAAAACAATGTAGGAAATGCATAGGCATTGACGAAGTGCAGATTATAGGTGTAGTTGCTGAGAGAAAGTCCTGAATATATTTATTTAATGTAATATCACAACAGTGTAGTGAGCACATTTGATTAAAGGAGTATCAAACAAAGTAATTTGTGGAGGCTTAAAGTACAAAATTGCCAGATAACATCATTCTCTTAAGAGTTTAACATAAACACTGAGCTTAAAGATAAGCTAAGAAATACCACAGGAAAACTCTCGCAAACGCAAACAGAAGCATCATCAAATGCAGGCAAGTGATAAGATTCAAAACATTTGCTTCTACAATGCATTAATGCTCTTGAATAAGTCATTAATATAAGGTGATGTAAAAATGGCATTCTGTCATCAGTGACTATTAAAACTTTTTCCCTGACATTCAGTAATGGGTATAAAAATCGATTTTGTAATAATGAAGTTAATAAACCACTGCAAAATAAAAAAAAAAGCCACAGTATCAGGTGAACATCCCCAGAGCAAAGACTTTCCAAGAACATACCAACATCTAGTGGACAGATGAAAACACTGCAAGCTGAAGCAAGACCAACTTTTGCTGCCACTGGTGACAGTTTGGGGCCAAGTGTAAATAATAATTACAAATGGGGAAGAACTTTATAGATGACTTTTTAAAAACCAAGACCCTCACAAAGATGATTAATATTTGTTTTGAACCCTTCCCTTTTAGCCCTCCCTTCTATCTGAGGCATGAAATAATTTAAGAACCTCCCTTACTTTCCTTTAATCTCTTCTCAAATTATTTTGTACAGTCTCTCAGATGTAACCGTAAAACCCCTAAGTGTTTTCAGTTGATCAGTGGTATGTTTTATGGCTTTACTGATATTAATTTGAAAGAGGATAAATGTATTATTTCTTCTTAGAAAAATTTACAAGTGACAACTGAGAACATACGGAAATTTTACATATTATAAATAGTTCTTTGAGGAAAATGACCCTTTGCAGTGAAGGAAACAAACCACTGAGGATTGTTGAGTAAAGCATTGGACGGTCCATTGCACAGACATTTTCATGATTAAATTAGCTCATTTAGGGCAAACCACAACATGAAGAGAAGCAGATGAAACAATTCACTCTGATTTGAACTAACACTGCAGCCACAGAGGGAACCTCATTATACACTAAATAGCTTTCAGTGATCATATACAAAAGAATGTAAAGCAGAATAAAAGTGTAATTGGGCAAAAATGCCTCTGTCTATTCTCTCTAATACTTTTTTGCAAAGGGATATGAAACAAGTGGAAGACAGATTTAGTTTATATTCTTAAGAGAGATACAAGGATCTCTTGAGCAGGGCACAAAAGGCTTCATGAGTAGAGTTATCTCAATGTAAAGATAAATAGCACAACACAGAGACATCCAATCATCTTGACAGTAGAGTATTTTATTAAAGATAATTGTGTTAGTATAACATTTAATTTGACAACAATATTTCTTTTAAAATGCTACACATAACACCATTCGCAATATGTAACAAACATATTTTTTATGATCTTTCTGTCTATGTCCAAACGCCTTCACACGGACATTGACCTGACCAGAAATACATTTTCTTTCCAGCTTCACAGTGCCACCTACTGTTTAAATTTAGTATGTCAAGATGAAGATTGGAGGACTGTCAGAAAATTGTACTGGAGTTTTGGAAAACAGGTTTATATAAAACCAAAAAAGATGGAAAAGTATATAATCTATAATCCTTTAAATGCAACCTCCGATACAAATTCCTCTAAGATATTAAAAAAAACACTTTTTTCTTTAGTTTAGGTGAAGTACACCTCAGGTGAATGGCACAGGCTGTCAGAAACAGAAGAAAAAACAGAGGGAGAGGCTCTTACAGCAAATTTAACTGAGATCTGTCAGGATCCACTCTTTCTAGTTGCTGATGATCTGGGTGTCCTCATCTTCTGTGGTGGACACCACTTTTCCATCAATGATCTGCTCAACCACCACTCTTGTCCTCTTGGTCACAATTGGTTGAGCTGTAGGTGAAATCAAAGAAAGATTCATTTGTAGAACATGTCTAGTTTTATAAAAATAAAAATAAATATAGAGTTAATAATACAGCAGTGATGTGATGAGGACTTACGTTTCACTTCCACCACTTTTGTGACAACAGATTTCCTAGAAGAAAAACAAAACTTGTCTTTAAGCATTCAAGAAAGACATAATGCAATTGTTATAATCGACAGTAAGACAGTTAGGCAGTTGGAAAAAAGGCTACTGTTCGTTAATTTTCCTGAAAAATTTGAAAAAGAAGATAATTATCTCTCTCATAAAGGTACCCTGTAAACAAAGCTTCACCTAGCAGCCAATCAGCTTCCTTTGTGAAAACCAAAGAAAAAAAAAAGCCTATCAGGGCCTCTATAGTTTACTCATTAATATGTTATATCTTGTTTATTGAGGATGATTTAATTAGTAAACTTTTACATTTTTGTGACATAGAACAGTGCCTGCATAGTTGTTTCCGCCCTGTTTCCTGTCCATATGCCAAGCTAAGCTAACCCTGTCCTTGATGCAGCTTCATATTTACCATACAAAGAATGAGAGTGACAATGATCTTGAAGCTTGAAAGCAAATAAGAGTATTTTCAAGGAGGTTCACCTAATGCTTTAACAACACAGTGAAGGCGTATTACTATATTACCTCAGACAAAAACTTTAGTTACAGATAAATCATACATCAAGTTGGACTTCTTCTGACAAAGACGGTAAAGAGTTCCCTTACGTTACATCCTCTCCATCCAGCAGCCTCCTGTACTCAGCGATCTCCATCTCAAGCCTGGTCTTGATGTTCAGTAGCAACTGGTATTCTGTGGCCTGCTTCTCCATCTCCGCTCTCACCTGGCAGAGCTCACTCTCCAGGCTGTTGACCATGGTCTGGAGCTGGGTCAACTGCATGCTGTAGCGGGACTCTGTGTCTCCCAGCTGGCCCTCCAGAGCTGCTTTCTGCACAGTGGGGAAAAAAAGCAGCAGCTATTATGAGACCAGCTTTTTTCTGTATGGACAAATGCGACTCTTGGAATGGGAGCTCTGAATTACCAGGCTGAGCTGGGACTGCAGCTCAATCTCAAGCGCCTGCAAGGTTCTCTTGAGCTCTGTGATCTCAGTTTGGGAGGTCTGGAGGGTCTCTGTGCTTGTTGCCACCTGCTTGTTCAGCTCATCAAACTGGAAGACAAAATTGCACATTAAAAAATAGCAGTAAGGCTCTTTTGTAATCACTTGATACTAATACGTTGATATAGAACACATTCTGTTTGAAATGATATGAGATGAAAGGATGTAAACATTTCACATGATTAGTGTACTGTCTTGTCTCTCTCACCTTGCCCTTGTACCAGTTCTCCATCTCACGGCGGTTCTTCTCAGCAATGCCGTCATACTGAGCTCTGATTTCTTCCATGATTGCAGCCAGGTTATCCTGAGGCTTGGCATCCACCTCCACATTTACAGAGCTGGCACTGACTTGGCTTCGCAAGGCTGCAAGCTCCTACAAACGGGACAACAAAGTCGACTGTCAGGTCAAAGATAAGACCCAAATCAAAGATAAGACCCAGGTCAAAGCTTGGTCTTACTTGGGCTTGTTTAACCAGAAGCTAATGGTGGATAATGTCACTGACTTTATTGCTCTTTTTAACTTGTGCTGCTGTTAAAGTATGTTTTAAAATTCAACATCATCCTGTAGTTGCTCCTTTTGGCCACAGTGGCCACTGTTCAGCAAAAGTTACAGTGGCTCACCAATCTCAATCTAACTTACTGAGGCAGAAGTTCTAAAAATAGCTCCTCTAAGTGATGTGTTTATGAAGCTTTTGTGTCAATGATCATTTAGAGGAGGAAGTTTATCTGCATCAAAGTAAATAAACAGGAAACAGATTTAGTAATTAACTAATTAGTGAAGATGTCTTGTTATCAAATGATGTCCTTTGTGTGTTTCTGGCAGCACTCTGTAACCTGAGGCAGTACATAACTTGAAGGCACAGCAGGAAAACCACACAAATTTTGCATGACCTGCTGCCTGAGCAAGCACAAGACAAGAACATGTCTGGGGAAGCATCTGACAAATTACTGACTTACTGACTCTTAAAAAGCTATGTTTTGTTGGTTTAACCTTCACTTGTCTAGAAATGTAACTGTATGCTTTGCAAAAAACAAAATTACAGGAGTGGATTAGTCATTTTTCAATCTGGCAATGAAAAAAACATCAATCGTAGAAATTGATAATCCTAAAAATATTTAGAAGGATTGAACACCTGAGCTCACAGAGTGATACTTTCTTAATAGTAGACTTCTCACCTCTTCATGGTTCTTCTTCAGGTAGACCAGCTCCTCCTTCAGACCCTCCACCTGCATCTCCAGGTCAGACCGGGTAGTTGTCAGGTCATCCATAACCTTGCGCAGTCCAGCAATGTCGGCCTCCACGGACATGCGCACTGCCAGCTCGCTCTCATATCTGCCAAGAAAAAAGCACAGAGGTATCATGTTGCGGAACCCACTTAAATGATGTTACCACCAACAAAAAAAAGACAGTGTGAACTCCGTCAAAACCAGTTACACCAGTTTTTATTACTGTTGACTGTTACACCCCTGTGATGATATGTGCACATACACAGACTGGTGCTTCTAAGTGAACATGTGACGTTATGTTCAACTTCCACAGGGTTTTCTATCTGTCAAAGCAGAGACTTCAGCCTTTATAAAACACAATAATGCTAACTTCTGCCATGGCTCTTCCACTCACTTGACTCTGAAGTCCTCTGCTGCCAGTCTGGCATTGTCAATCTGCAACATCAGCCTGGCATTGTCCTGTGAGGCAGCACTGATCTAAAAGAGAAGAAAAAAAGCATTGTCTCAAATATAATACAAACCGGCAAAGGTGTGTCAGTGATTCAGTATCTAGAGTAGTTTGCTGTACACCTGACTTGCATTCCACTGTAATTGTTTTATGAATGACATATGAAAATGTTCACGAGCTTAACACAAGTGTTAAACATTGCTTTGGGCAGTACTCATGGGTAAAAAGCATGAAAAAAGGGGTTTTACCTACTGTTCTTTCTAACTTAAAATCACATATGTACATTTATTCTACATTATTTTGATATCCCATGAGAATCTAGATAGCCTATACTACAGTCTAGGCTTTAACGAGTGAGTCATTAATAACGGATAGTAATGAAGACTTATTCTGGGGTTAAAACATCCAATAAATGACAGCTTTTGCAAAAGGGTGTATTATAGTTTGTGGAGGATAAACCCAACTTTATTTTTCTTCTTTATTTTTCTTCATAGCTCATAGTTTACATAGTTAAACATCTTTTTAATTATTTCCTTACTGTTTATTATTATAAATGAGTTTTACCTTCTGATCGATTTAAAACATATTAACTGCTATAAAAAGTAGGCAATATTTTTTCAGAGTTACTTATTTTTATGCCAGTGTTATATATTGTGCAATAGTAAATAAAAAACGTTATTTTATGAAATACTTCGTAAATGTTTAATGTTTCTGAAACAGGTGAAATCCTACCTTTTTGCGCAGGTCGGCGATGATTGCCTCGTACTTGCTGTAGTCCCTGACTGTGGGGGTCTGCTTCTCATACCATTCGCGGATTTGACGCTCCAGCTGCGCGTTGGCTGACTCCAGAGAGCGCACCTTTTCCAGGTAAGCGGCCAGGCGGTCATTGAGGTTCTGCATGGTCACTTTGTCGTTGGTTGAAACGGCGAAGCTGCTGCTGCTGCTGCTGCCTCCACCTCCGAGCACCGCTGCCAGGTCAAAGCCAGAGCCAAACCCGTTGGAGGGGTAGGACACACGGACATTTTTACCAACTGTGCTTGTGCTGCTATAGACACTTCGCCTGGAGTTTGAGAGTGAAGGCACAGCGGACAGGGAGCGGGAGGTTGATCCATATTGGCTCAGTGTGAGGGCCATGGTAACTTCTGTTCGGATTCAGGTGCAGCTGTCACTTCAGTTTGTCAAACCCTACGAGCGATGCGAAGGAGCTGGTGCTGAGGCGGCCTGGAGGACGTCTTTTATACCCTCTTCCCCGGAGGTGGGAGCGGCCGAACAGGTGGGCGGAAAGATGCTGCTGGCCACTATCACAGGTGTGAGCACACAGGGCGCGGCAGTTTGGCATTTAAGTTCAGTGATAGGCTATACAAGGGGTGCCAAGGCATTTTTCATTGAGGCAGCTAAGGCGTGTGCGGCATTGTTCACGCAAGTTGTCACCCTTAATTAGCGGTAAACATGTCTGACAGTCTCAAGCAGAAATAGAGGATATTCTTTTAAAAGCATTATATGATTTATGAAACCCAACCTGTAACAGTAGAATTTTATGGTGCATATATAAATTGCCTCATAAAAACTGAATTTAAACTTACGCCTTAGTGTCGATTTACTGTTTTGTTCTTAACAACAAACAGACCAGAAAACTAAGCAAAAAAAAATATTTCGTGTGTGGTGAATTTTACAGCTATCTTCTCATTTGGTATTAAATTCATTACGAAATTCTTATATAAATTGTTATAATTTTTATATAAAATTCCAAACGTTTAACATTTTTTTAACACTAACTAAATGAATGTTTTCCTTTGATGGCAATCATTGAGTTTGTCGGTTTTTCTGTTTTACATATGGTCTGGGTGAATTCTGATTCGCTGCAGGGCGCTCATTACTGATTAAAAATAAATCGTTTGCTCAGCCTGTATCTGGTTTTGGTCTCTTGGTCGGTAGAAATAAATTAAATGGATAAAAATCACCATCTGACTTACAACAGGTCTTTTAGTGCAAACAAACCTGTGTAGATAAGATCATCTTTTAGCATTTCAATGGCGACATGCAGTCTGACTTGATAAATTGACATTTAAAAGAATGAAGAATATTAGAAGCTGAGTCCCTTCACACAGAAAGCCACACACGTGAGACAGGTGTGTCTGCCTGTTGGGACATGTCTCTTGTAGCCCATTTCATGTTGAATTATTGACAAAAAAACCAAATGGCATTAGCCTTATACTCAAACAAGATTTTGTTTGCCAAAAAACACACCTTTGCTTTTTAAAGCTGTGCCTTGCATGAAAATTGTTTTTATATCATAAGGGATCAGAGCTAGAAAGGTTTTTATAAAGTTAGCTAAAATAAATGTTACTGCTAAAAGTAACCTAACTACATCAGATCAAACTTGTGGTCAACAAGAAGGTCATAAAGGTCATTAAGACCGAATTTAAGTTATTTTTATAAACTTGTTCAACTTTGGTAGGTCTAGAGAATACACATACATAAATATAGAATGGGTCAACATTTCTACATGTTTAAAAACATATTTTTTAAACATGTATATAACATGTATATACAAACAAATCATTACATTCTTAAAGAATGTCCCTCTAATGTCCCTTTAGTTGAAAGTCTCAAATCTGTTGACCACTCATTTGCTCTTTTTTGCCCCGTAGTATCACTTTATTAAAGATGGCATTGGCTTAATACTGCCCTTCTTTGTTCTTCTCTCTTAGACCATCAATTCTAGTGTCTTCTGTTTGATTTGACTTTCACAGTGTACTGATTCTGTGAGGCCCAACCAGGTTCATGATGATTTCCCCTCCTACCACATATCATGCTTCTATAAGGGTATTAGATAGCAGAGTTGATGCGTGGGTCAAGGCTGACTATCATCTCAAAATATTTTAAGTAGGAGAAAACCAAAACATTGTAACAGTTCTAGCAATTATCTTGATTTATGAAGTGCATATCTAAAGCCCATTAGTATGACACTGGGGTGCAACAAGTTATAATGTTGTTATTTTCAGTTAAAGCTCGTCTAAACCAGGCTGAAGCCTGAAAATTAGCTACAGCCCTGGGGCAGTGGCACTCTCGCTTCTTTGGCAGAGCTGTAAAAGTTAACCATATACTTAAATCTACACATGGATAAACAAGTGAAAGGTCCGATGAACTACTAAAAAAGTAAAGATTTGGCCCCTGTGAGTAAAATGTGCATCCTTTTGCACATTGTGTACTTGAATAAGGAATTCATACATTCGCTGTTTGTTGTGCAATTAAAAATGTTGTATATATTCTCCACTTGCATATTTGACTGTTTACATATGACCCTCCCTGTGCTGCCAAGCTGTTTTATGCTTTGCTACAGCTGTTAAGCGGATAGATGTTATCAGTAGTGTTGGCACAAAAGAGATCACACAGTTTATTGCTTTAAAAACTCTTGGTGAAAGTGTTCAGCTGCCCCAGGCTGCTGCTCTTGCATAAGCTGTGAACACCTGTATATGCTCTTCATTTATGTCTTAATTAGTTTGGTATCAGAAGTTGGATCAGTAACTTGATCTGCTAAGGTAAATGCTTAAATGCAAATTTTGATCATCTCCAAGAATTTTTAGGAATAAATTAATGTCCATCTTACATAAATGGGTCTATTATATATTCCTTTGTATATTCCTATTTATATTTCTATAGATTCCTCTTACATGATTTTTAATCTAATTTTGCAAATAATTTGCATACTATCTATTCTGAGATTTTCTCATGCCTTTGCATCCATTGATTTTACTGATATTTGATTCAAGTTTTCATATGCCTGGAATTTCCTCAGTGGTTACAGAATAGTGTTTGATGCACTGCCATAATTACCATAATTAAATCTAATTCTTCTGGATCATCTGTCAGCAAGTTGCTGATATTTGAGAAGGTCTCTTGACACATGTAGATCATGTTTTTTTCTGTTTTCTTATTTTGCCAGAATGAAATAGTTTCTGATGCATTCTGTGCTTTGTTTGTTGTGCTCGTTTTGTGTACACCATTACTTATGCATTTTATAGGTGACTTGCTCACCTGACTCTTCACAATAAATTAAAGGTAAAACAGCAAAGCCATAAGTTTTAGAATGCAACAAGTTTAATTAAGCCCCATGATCCCCAAGCTAAGCTGTCCTGATTATTATGTGCTGTAAATTTAGACTTCAATCACTGGACCAAGATCATTAAATATACCAGGCCAAGCCTCAGTTACGTAAAGTGCAACTGTAAAACAGCTACAAGGGTTGTTCAGACATCAGTATCAGCATCAGAAATGTATCAAATAATGGCTAAAATGCTGGATCAGGTATCAGCAAGTCTGCAAGTGGAGGTGTATATGTGCCGATCCAATACCGTGCTTTTTATTTCTTACAAACTTTGCTACTTCCCAGTACTGTCCTGCACACCTGGATGCATCTAAACAGACTTACTGCACAAGTAGCCATAGTCAGTAATGACAAACAACTTACTTTTAGCATATCCACAATATATCAACCATACGGAATTAGCAGTATACAGTATACAGCAAAAAAAAGTAGAAAATATACATATTTGTAAAATGTTATTTCATGAGTACTTGTGATTGGCTAAAGCACAAAATTCAGGTTACGTTATTGTTATAGGGAGAAAAATTGATGGTATTGGAACTTGTAAGATAGTATTTCCTCTGATTTTTCCGTACATTTAAACAACATTTCATCTTAAAAGAAATTACTCATTTACTACTTCGCTTTGCCTCAGAACTAACTAAAGGTGCTATATGTAACATTTTACCAAAACGCGCATTAGTCATGTAACAAATTCTGCTTTAAATTATGCATCACAGTATAAAGTATGGTGTTGATAATATATAGGTCACATATGGTCTTGCGGTCAGGATTCCTGGTTTTATGCTGGCAAACTAAGTTACACTCCTGTATGGACACAGTTTCATTTCTTTCAGTCGACATTCATTATGCTACCAAACACTCTTGTACTTCCATAGCACACTTAAACTAGACATGAATCCTGTTTAAAGAGCACATACTAATATGATCTCAATATGGAAACTGTTTAGTAATGGATGCTAGATGTTTCATATACATGAACTTTAAAACTAAAATGTATGTCATACTGAAGACAGAGGTCATCTGATTTAAATTAAGGTTTCTGCTCTGATCTTCATGACCACAATTGTCCAGCATGACTTGTTGAAAGGCTGTTTCAACATAGTAAATTGATGTCATGATGCTTTCACTTACCCAGCACTGACAGGTTCTATTAAACTATTAAGTGTTTTTTTGTTGTTTTTTCTAGTTTACCTCATCATCTCACCAGACATACTCACACCCCATCCCTGTGCTAACCCCACTAAGTGCCGCTAACATGTACACAGTCCTGTCTTGTTGTACGGGCAAACTATTTGCCCATCCTTGTTCTTCATACGTAATTCTGAACTGACAGCTAAGCGTGGCACTCCTAGTGTAATTGTTTTGTGAGAAACATGCACTGTGTGACTCCAAGGTGCTTTGCCAAATCTCCAACAAAGAGAGAGGAGGATAATAGTTTTTCAGGCCCTGACGCATTACTTCTTTTTCTTAGAATGCAAATATTTAATGAGACTGGCTTTGAGCTTCAGGCTAATCACTAATAACCTTTAACAGCCTTTTTAAGAGTAAATAAGCAATTTACACAACATGCTAAATTCCCTTTAAAACTAACCTCTTTTTTTCCTCTGCAGTATTAGAAAAAAACTAACTTTTTGGTCATGCAGGCTTTGTTTTTCTGTTGCCTTTGTCTCAACACTTTATTATAAAAGTACTTAACATTTACAGAAGTTATGCTTAACTGAAGCATGACTCATGATGATACAATGCATGACCTAATGAAGCATACATTGCAAATTCCTGCTGCCCACTATGAACAAATAATAAAGTCACTGTCATGTAATAAGTTCACAAATAAGTTCACACCTACAGAATACAACTGATTATCACTTAAGAAGTGTTCATTTGCAGTTATTTCGTACATGAATTAATATGCAACCAGATCAACTGGATTTTAAGAACATGATTATAGACCTAGTTTGCTCAGCCTCTGTCTGTTCTCTTAGAATGAAAAGTGTTTTTTGGGGCATCAGATGCAAAAAATTGCATAGCAAACATAAGTACAGGCACAAAATACGCTTTGATGTAATTGAAATCCAGCTAACATGCTTGCAAATTAATGTACAATGCAACTGTGAATTAATATTTCTTATCCCTCTTTGTAATGCAATGCTCCCTTGAAATTGTATAAGAACCAGAGTTAAATTGAGTAAAACAACATTAACAAACTTGGAGTTATTACCTAATTAATTCTGTTCTCTGTGCAGTGCGATTTTCAATCAACCTTCCTAGTCAGTCAGTAAGGAGGAGCTGTGCTGATGTTCAAAGGACACACTGTCCCCTATACTGTGTACCTGCCAATTGCCTTCTGTTTTTTCTTTCATCTGCATGTCATATTCGTTTGTTACTGCAAACATATTTTAGTCAAGTTGTGCCAGACCAATCTTAAGAAAGCTGAAACTGATCCAAAAGATCCATAAATTGAGCAACAAGATGCTGAAACTGGCCTTTGAGAGAATTTGTGAAGTTGGCAGGTATTTATCACTGTGAGCAACCCCTTTGACACATTGCTGAAAACATTTGTTACTGCAGCCTTAACTGGTATAGTTATTTTCATGATTGTTTTCTGGAGAACTATAAATAATGAGCACTTTATTAGACTCTTGACAGGTATAAGTCCCGAGGGTCACGGGCGGAGTGATGTGGTTTTCTCAAGAAGACCTCCTGTTGTTGCAGTTTCTGTCTGTTAAAGTGGTTCCAGCGAGTAATAGCACATGACATTCTTCAGCACAGTGCCTACAGCATAGTCTGGTATAGAGGTTATGTGGAGATAATCTCTGTGGTTTTGGATTGAAAACCACAACGCTTTTCGGTCCAGAAAACAAGTGGCTTGCGTAATATGTCATGTACAGACAAAAATATGTTGGCATAGAGTTCTGTTAGAGGATGGGTGAAAGATTTAGTATGGTTTTGTAACGACTGTTTATTTTTTTAACTGTCCAACATCTTTAGTGAAAGGCGTCTTTTACAGAAAATGTGAGATCACATGAGAAACAATCAAAGGGATCTTAAGCGCCCACCCGTGAGGGGAACAGAGGCAGAGGAATGTAAAGTCCTGGAGGTCAGGTACATGAGGGAGCTCTGAGATGGTTCTGTGTGAAACATGTAATCTGAAGCTGACTTGTTTTGTTTTCATTCCTTTGTAGGCAGTGTCCACCGCCGGAGCCTCCACCTCTGCTCAACAAGTGACTGCCTGCTTTTTCGAGTAACCTTTAGTTTTTGCGATTCCCTCGGCCAGACACTCCTTACACATGCCATGCGACCAGGGTTATTTCTTGGATCTTTGATGGAGCAACATGAGATCTGAAAACAGGTCCGATGGCATTCCTCGTTTGAAACCACAACCAAAAATCATTTGTCTGTGACACTAAGAGCAGAGCAGCAACGCCCTGACAGGTGTTGCTTTCCGGGACTTTATCAAGTGCTGTTAGTCGCAATCATCATCAACCAACTGGCAGGCACCTTGCTGAGAGGGTGTGGGAGTCTGATGACAGTAAGTGTCTCGACGATCATGGCTGGTTAGTCAGCATGCTCTGTTTGTTTTTTTTTTTTGTGTGTGTGTGGTTGTTTGTTTAATCACTCATATTTCCACATGTTCTTGCATAACTGTCCTATAACGGACATTTTTTACAGTTCTCTCTTAACCTCTCAGTCTTTCTCTCTGTATCAGTCCATCTGCTTCTCTGTTTTTACGGATGGATGGTAACCACAACCCATACAAACTGTCAGCACAACCACATGAGAAAGTCAGCTGGCTGTTCTGTCATTTCTCTTGCAGAGAGAATGAAAGTCTAGACAGAGACAATATTTGTACAGCGGTTGTAGCAGATAGAAGCACAAGCTCACTTGTCTTTATTAATAAACCCCGCATCCTGCCTCTTAGCAAAACACGTTTGTGTACCCAACAGAAAAGTCATGCCCAAATTAAGCAGAAACATATTATATAAGAAAAAAAGAACAAGATTCTCTTAAGAGGGATCAAAAACTGTTTTTTAATCTTATACATCTCTGTTGTATTCACCTTGAGAATGCCTGTTTTCTGTAATATGAGCAAAAAGGTGTACTGTTACATTTTTTAAAAATGACCTAAAAATGACTAATTCATTCTTTAATTAAATTAAATTTCAGAGCATCAAGCTTCAGCCTTGACAATTGTTAATCAAATGACTTATGACAAATTTCTCAAACAAGCTGAAATTTAGTGGCAGGAGTCCACACTTTTTTTCTGACCAGTTAAACTTTTGGGGAAGTACAAATTTGCACTAAATAGCAAACTTTTTTGCCCATGAAGATTAAGGTATGAGACTGCTGGAAGGTCCGAAATGAAGAATACTTTTATAAATTATTAGCTGTGTTGTGCCAGTCGCTTTAATTTAACTTCTTCTGCGATTGAAGAGGTTACAGATTCTCACGTTGGCAGCATCAGAAAGAGCCAGTAACTTAATCTCTCATTAAATAACTTGTCAATCATTGAGGAGACACGCCAGGCTACAAACCTGTGCTTTAAATTTTTTGTGATAGTGAGCCGACCTGTTTGCTCACATTCGATGAACAGCCTGTGCCTTTAAACATTCAGGGAAATCTTTATACCACACCCCAGCTTAACCAAACATACAACTTCTAATAACATCTTAACTGTTTTCATTACAGCTTTGATGTCTCTGACAAAGACACGCAGTCTGAAAATACAGCACTAATGCTATAATAAGTTTCTGCTGAAACACAGGGCTGTCACTGGGGTAAACACTGTGCCCAAGGAAATATTGAAGCCACATTATGATATTCAGGACATGAAACCTTTGGCCCAGACTGACACAAGCGCTCAGTCATTCCCTTAAACCAGCCAAGACTGTTATTGAGCAAGAGGTAACTCTGCATAAAGTGTTTGCTTCTTGACTTCAGAAATGTGCAAAGGGACGCAGATTTCACCTTAATTATGGTCTGTGTACTGGTAACCTTCAATTAAAGCACCAGTCACATACACACAGGTCCTGTCACTGTGTCTCCCTGAACATTCCCTCCACAGCTTGTGTTGCTGCCTGTTTGAAAGCAGCTCAGTAATCCTGGATCAGAGAGTACAAAGGGCCCCAGAGTGCTGGTGATGTAAGCACTGTGTCCAGTGCTTACTCCGCTGCTCACATGCTGCGTGGGGGGTGAGGTGGGACAGAGGGAACATCCCTGTCGTGGCCTTCCCTGAAGACTACAGACTGACACACTAACTGTGATAGAGGCAGGCTAATGGCAGCCTGTCTGCTCCGTCTCAGGGGTCTGCTGCTGATGACCTGGGACACAGTCGGAAGGAGAAAGTGTTGACCATCCCACTGTGGAGGAATGTGACTAAGCTGTGGGGAGTGCTGGATCGGCTCAGTGTGACCAGGCTAACAACTGAGGAACTTTTTTCTGCTGCATTATTACTCTTACTGTGCCTTACTCGTGGAAGGACACGTTGCCTCAGGTGAGTTTTGCTGGGTAAATATTTACCTAGTAAACGCCTCTGGCAGGCTGTGGTCTCAAATGGGTGGAAAACTGTTTGCTGTAAAAGTTGTAACCTCATATGTCCGTGTATGAATTCTGTGAGAGACATAGTAAGTCCATCAGTAGTGTATTATCGGATGTTTTGACCATTATATGCACTTCCGGGTGAGTTGTGTCATTTGGTTGTCTGGACATATCAAAGGCCCATTGTGTGTCTGTAAACATGTGGGTGTGCATTCTCTTAGGTGTCCATGGACTTGCTGCAGGACTCCAGTCACACAATGTGGGGTCTGAATGCCCGCCTGAAGGGCTTCCTGGAGCAGGTGAACAGGCTGCAGGAGTCCAACAGACGGCTGGAAGCTCAGATTGGCGAATGGGGCATCAGGGGTGCTTCACACTCCCAGGATTGGTCCCAGCAGGAACAGACTGTCAAAGAGCTCCGTGCCCAGGTAAGAGTCATCTAACTGAGATTTTGATCTATCTGGATATAATTTTGAGTCACTTGCATAATTAAAAAGTGCTGGAAAATGCGCTGCTGTTTCCCAGACAAAGATATAAGACTGCAGATGTGCTACAGTAACATTACCTCTTAGGCTTTATGATTATGCTCAGATTATGCTTCATTACATCAGCTTAAGGCCATATTGGCGGGCAGACAACATGAGCAGGTGTGTATAATCACACAGCAATGACTGCAGACAAAACAGAGACATAGTTGATTAGTAGTGTTGATAACACCTGCATGAAACCCCATGTGAACAGCCTCAAATTCATGTTCACTTTCAGAGCAGGCTTACTGGCTTAAGGGCAGTGCTGCCAGTCATGGTAAAAGACAGCAACCCCAGAGCTGACTGTGTTACATAGCTCCACTAATTAAAACCACCATGCTGCAAAGAATTTTTTAAACTCATAAAAATGTTGAAACTTGATATGAGGACTGAGGGTCTGTGGTGGATAAATGTGGCTGTGAGGCTATAAAAGTAGCAAATGGCTGTTAATTATTGATCATAATCATGTTTACACTGTGGCTCTTTGGACAAATCAGGAACTTTTTCTTACTACATTATTTAGTCCAAGAAAGATACATATATAATTAAATATAACTATTGAAGTTACAAATGTAGTAACAATTATGAACCCCTTGTAAAATCACCTCGATACTCCAGCAACTCATTTGTCATGACGCTGAGAAAAAATCATTTCTTAGAAATGCAAACACAGACATTCCAGAGGAAAGAATGTTTTCAACCCTGAGCAGTCAGATGCGTGTTTTACTGATTTAAAAACAAGCCTGTCACAGAGGATTAGAAACAGGTCTGTGTGTCATTACTGCTGGATCAGAGTAACAGTCAGATGGCTGTCACACACAAATTTAATGCAAAGCTCTTTATTACTTTATTGGCCATACACTCTGTGGACCATTAACGCCCACTGTCACGGTTATCCCACATGACCCGACTTGATGGTTTTTTCTCACTTTCTGCATGAGTAGGTGCCACTGACAGACGATTTAATGACTCTTCTTTCATGTTGCCTATACAATGTCAAGCTCATCTTAAAAGTTTTGTTGGCTGATGTTCCCATAGCTATTATAGACACCGGAGCAAACTCTATTAGCCTCATTGTTCTCTGATCTATCTCTGATCTATGCTTTCATGTCGTCTTATGGTATAGAATTACTCTGCTATTTATCTCTTTAAGATCAGCTTTATATGAACTTTTTTTTCTCAGCCCAGACTTAATAATTGGCAATCAAAAAGTAGGACATGAAGACGACTGAGAGAGAGAGAGAGAGATCTTGTCAGTGAAATGATTGACTCATCTTAGTGGGGACCAAATGTGGGAAGGCATTCTGACACATCAACGTAATGAGTGTTTATGGTATAAATGTTATGGAATATTCCATGTTATCTTTGGCTTACCTTCAACATGGGTGTGTCTTTTTGGCACTATTAAGAAAACAGAGGGAAATAAGGGTGTGTTAACATATTTATGTCTGTGATAAAAGGTAGGGAGCCACCTTTTGTATGTGAATATCTCCAATGGAACTTTTTTACTTTTATATGCTTTTTAATGTCGCCACTCAGAATCAAATGCAACTGGAAATGAACATGTATTTTTGTTAATTTTTACACGAGCATCTTTACAATTTAAACAAAATCACTCAGTAGTTTGTGAAGTGTGTTGAAGTAAGCTGTTGGTTTTATTTGAAGTTTATTGTAGGTTCATATCATCACATCACACACCTACTTTATCACGGATTGGCTTTTTGAGCCTAAAGATGAGAAGAGATCGACATCATAGACAACATTGATTTGTTTTGTCTGTACTTTGGTACAGTCACACACTTTCCCAACAGTCATTGTGATTGTGACAGCTAATTAGTTGTGCTATAATCCCCAATAAATATCACTGAAGTAAATTTTTTCAACCCGATAATTTTGATATTTTCTAAAAGACTATCAAGTTGCTATTTCACTCTGTGTTCATCAGACTGCAAAAGGACAGTGAGGTTTAGTGACTTGAACAAAGTCACATCACTTTTTTCATATTCAGTCTGAGAGAAAAATATTATTCACAATGTCTTCATATCAGGATACTTAAAAATACTATAGAGTATTTTACAAAAGTTGTGGTCAGTGCAAAATCTCATCACAGTTGTTTTCTGAGTGGGTGAATTTAGCGAGGCATAGCTGTCTCTGGTTGTCCTGTCAACCCCCATCAACAAAGTAAATTTAAAAGCCAGGTTTATTGAGGCTCAATGAAGGAGACCATTGCAATTTATAATAATAATGAGACCAATGACAGGGAATGAGATCTACCATGTTTATCTTGATGTGGGGTTCGCTTGCATACACATGCAAAAGTAGTTGGTTCATTTTCAAATTATGATTATTGCAATCGGTGTGGGTAATACACCTTAATTATTTTAATGTTTCCTTAATATGTTTTTAATCTTGCATCAATTTTGCCTCCCACTTTCCAAAAGATACTTTAATTACTCCAATTCATGAGGGATGCTATATCACGAAATATTTTTCCCTCTCATGAGCTCATGTTTGTAACAATGTACTGAACTTAACAGCAGAATAGTCACGAACATGTTTAGTAAACGTATTTTGTCTTGAGACGCTCCACTAATTGTCTTTCTTTTCTGCCAATTTAAATACCAAGCACTGATCCACTTTCAGTGCATTAAAAGGAAATACACTATTGTTAACATTTTTGCTTTATACAGCAAAAAACATGTATGGATGGTATTTTATAGGTGTGCTTTAGGTTCCACAAGTTGCTTGTCATTTATTGATATTAACTACTTTTGAACTAAAAAATCTGTCAAGATGAAATCAGATGTGAAGTGCTAGTGCGAAGTTCTAGTTAGCAACCCAACCGGTGTCATCAGATCCTGCCCACCTCTGAGTCTGGATCTGTCCGAGGTTTCTACCTGTTAAAAGGAAGTTTTTTCTCGCCACTGTCGCCAAGTGCCTGCTTATATGGGAATTGCTTTCGATTGTTGGGTTCCTATAAATCTAAAATAGAAATGTATTTATCGAGTGTGGTCTAGACCTGCTCTATATGTAAAGTGTCTTTAGACAACTTTGTTGTGATTTGACGCTATATAAAAAAATTGAATTGAATTGAATTGAATTGAAGTAGAAGGGTCCAGATTTTAAGAAAAACATACTGCATGGTATTAATTGCATGGTATTATTGGTATTATTGGTATTATTGGTATTATTAGCATCCAAGGATCCCATTGTATTAAATATAACATGTAATTACTGCAGAGATGAAAGTTATCCCTCAAGGTGTCCTTTTCCACAGAAGACATTTTGGCATGTTACAACAGGAAAAGCACAGCTTTAAATAGTAAAATGAACAACAGCAGAATTCAATGCTATTTCAATTTCAGTAAGTAGAAAAAAGACAATCAATAAAAAAGTAAAAATTCTGTCCAAATTTTGAGGCAATCACACTGACTGTTTTCACAATCTAGAATGTTGTAGGAGCCTAAGCCATGTTAGTTTTGGTTTTTATTTATGTATTTGCCTGGAGAAGAATTAACCAATCCAAGGACAGATTTATATATAAAAATATACCAATGTGTAGTCTGCGGACATGATAAAGATGGCGATTTAGCAGCAAAATACAAAGTGCAGTGGTGTATGAGATTCCCACAGTTATTAATTAAAAAAAGAATAGAGCCAATAACATTCACTGTTTTCAGTAACAGTAATGTGTCCGCCTATGACAAGTCATAATATTATAATAATGTAGGACATAATTCTGAGATCTGATTTGACTAATATAGGATGAACATTGAAAAATATGACTTGTTGCCTAGAAAATCAACATCAGTATTCCAATAAAAATAATAAAAAAACAGAGCAAACAACTCTGCCCAGACCAATTTCACTAACTTCTGATTTCAATGAAAAGAGAAGTCACTCTGACAATAAAATTGCATATTGTTTTTACACATTCCTCGATCTAATCCAGTGTTATTGTATTTTGTTTCTGTCAGGTTGGTAAACTACTGATGGAGAATGCCCAGCTGGCATTACAGTCTGACAGCATGAGGTCCAAAGCTGCTGCCATCCAGGCCAGGTCAGCTGTATTTGGCTGCAGTTTTCCTGAAAGCTCTATCGCTTCTCTCCCTTGATCAATACAGTTTAGAGTTTATTTGACTGTAAATTAGGCATGAGATCACATCCTAAAAACACAATGCACCCGTATTTGAAGTTTATATCCACATTAAGCTGGTATGATTGAAAAAAAACCCTGTTTTTTGATTGGCAATAAAGTTATTGATTCTAATAGAAAATGTGGGATTATCCTCACTCACTTATAAAAGCAATCTCAAAATATTAAACATAGGTATAGAATAACTCCTACAGACTTCCTGTTTTTAGCCTGTAGTTCTTTTTCAGTCCTCTATTCTCTGACTCAGGCCCATTCCCGCTCCTGTGAGCCAGCTCGCATACAAACCCAGGCCAGGATTTGTGCTGTGTCGGCACTTTTACTTATGTATTGATGCAGAGTGACACTGAGTCACCCCCACCGCCGAACCCACCCCATCCCCCACCCCAAACACCACTAGCTCCCTCAACACTCACATACACACACACAGCCCCTTCTCTGTCAGCCATTAACCCCTGAAGGACAGTGACAACACGCTGCAGCCGGAATAAAACACCCCTGCTCTATTTATAGCTGCATCTGCTGACTAGCCGAGTGACTGCGTGGGACTCTGAACTCTGTTTATGAAACAAATTATGTCAAGTTCTTTTTTTCTCCATTTGACTTGCAATTAACGTTTTGTAAAACCCTCCTTTGCTGTCATGTGCCAAAGTTCAGTGAAAACCACAACCTTACTGTGGAGAGTCAATACTGATTGTTGGAATCTCCTGTGAAATGTCAAGCTGAGCATTTGGCAAGGCTAAGGGTGTGTAATTACTTTAGGAAAAAAACTTGACTTTGATTTGTTGCAATTGATTTAAAAAATGCATTTTCTCTACCATTCCACCATTTTTTTATGCTGTGGTCAAATGTTTAACAGACACTTGATGTAACTTGATTAATCCCCTTGGCTTGTGACATCACATCATAGGTGTGAGACAGAGGAGAGGAACACCAAGCGTCTGGAGCAACAGGCGGATCTGCTCAGGCAGACAAAGAGGAAGGCAGATGAAAACAGCATGACGCTGCAGGCAGACATTCAGCACTCCATGGGAGAGCTGCAGGAGCTGCACCAGGAGTTTGAGGTCACTAAATGCACTACAAACTTTTTTTTCTTTTGTTTTCTTCCAACTCATTTGTCTGCCCATTTCACTGTGCTTTCTTCTGTCTATCTACCAGCCTAGCTTTTTTTCTGATTTCCTCTACATGCACATTGTCAACTTTAACTTAATTCTTACAGTGACAGCCTGGCAGTGGATGCATGTTTCCAACATCTTGTCATAAGACTGGGGAGAAATTTAGAATACTCGTACCAATAAGATTCAATTCATGGCCCTTGAGGAACTGAAACCTTTGCTTGGTTTTTTGTATTTCAAAGTCTGTGAAAGCTGAGTTCTCAGCAGTCTATGCTCTTGCTTGGGTAGAGTAGAGCAGAGAACAGCAGTGAACTTTATTGTCCATGAAGGGAAATTTGTCTTGGCTGCAGTGCTACATTCCATTGCTTCAAAGTGGTTTAAAAAAGAGCTTGTGTATTAATTGTACATTGTTCTATTGCACTAAGGTTGGGCTTTAGTATTCAGCAGCTTGATGGAAGCTTCACAAGTGATAGCTTCAAGCAGTTTGATTTGCATTTTGGCACACAGAGTCTTTTTTCCTGATGGCAAAGATTTGTATTTAGGGTAAAGGGAAGGTGAAGAGTAATTTTCCTTTCTTGTTGCATGACTGCCAGCTCCTACAGAATCTGTATGGGTTCATTTCTTCTTTCGCATTATTTCCAAAGTTTTTTGTCAATTTTTGTTTGGTCTGCTTTTCAGTTATACAGTAATTTTATTTCTCATGATGCACTCATGGGCTATTATCTTGAAAGTTGGGGCCCTGACTCTATGTAGGGCCTCTAGGGAATGCCAGAGGGCTCAGTAAATTGGAATGAAGATGAAGGAAAGTGATAATCCGTCTTTTTAATTGCCTGACAATCAAAAAATCATTTTCATGTCATAAGCTGTCAGTATTGACCTAGTACTGTCTGCACCTGCCACAAAGCTGCTCCACCCCTGAAATTTAACCTTTTAGTTAGCTTGCTAGGATCTAGTTATCTAATGCTAATGCACAAATATGGTCATATTTTTGTGAAGGTAAACAACTTGACAAGCCAAACAGCAGCTCAGCTAATAAAACATGCTGCAAACACCTCTGAAGCTGAGTACAATTAAAAATAAAATAGGTAAGAGGCAGCATTAATTAATTATAGATTTAGTATTACAGGGTTTTAAAGTTAATTTTATTTTGGGGGCTTTTGTATGAAAAAACTTGGAAGCCCCTGCTCAAAATTTGTCCAGTTGATTTTCAGCAGCTAAGGAAAGCAAACTGGTCACAGGCAAGGGGCAAAGACATTTTAAATCCCTCCAGTTGGTTGGAAATCATCAGGAAGAACTTTCTATGCAAACACCTGCTGATTTGATTGCTAAATGTGTCATTTGGGCAAGAGGCTGAGGTGTTATGCTCAGTTTGCCTGCAAAATTGGAATATGGAGCCAGAGTCTCTTTGTGAAGGTGGCTGGATGTTGAGAGGCCTTAAAATCATTTTCTTACTCTAGAGTTATACAGAGAGAGAGAGAGAGAGAGAGACTTATAAACCTGAAGCAGTTTGTTCTGGTGGATGAAAGAGTTGCTTAAATATGAGACTTGAGGCCAGTTTAAAGTATTCAGTCTTCTTAGGGAGAGTGAATGAGAATAAAGAGCTTGCAAGTACCACTGGAGGTCTTAAACACTAATGTTGGCAATGACTGGGACACTAGAAAGTGAGTGGTTTGGAGGAAAAGTCAAATAGTTGATTCAAATGGTGAGTGGTTTCATTTCTGAGCTTGACGGGCCTTAGCAAACACTTCTTTGCTTGTGGAGCAGTTTGGACAGAGGGTCAATGCTTGAATTTATGGTTGTTCCACATAAGCTGAAGGTAATATGTCCCTCATTCAGGTGATTAGGGGTGCTGACATGTTAACTAACTAGCAGGTGGTAGTGAGTTGGATCAGGTGATGGAAACGCAAGTAGAGACCTGCAAGAGCTACATATGTGGTGAGGGATTGCTGACAACATCCAATTCTTATTAATGTTTTTGCAGTTATCATTTTAATGTAAAGTTTAAAGTTGTTTGTATCATGCATAAACACTTTAAACTTTCTACTGTGCTGCTTATTTGACTCCATAAAAAAAATGTTGTTGCTGTGCAGCATTTAAATATTTGAAAACTGATGGACGGATAGTCATTAAATTCATCATTCATCCCCCCTGAGGGTGAATTGCAATCATTTTAGTGATCCTCTGATTTTAATTTAGTATGAACAATCAGTCAAGATTTCATTTTGTTCAAAACATTGTTTGTTTTTAAACGAACTACCTGAAGAACTAATGACATTCTCATCAGCCTCCAGCTGTACTTTGTATTTGCTGTTAATAAGCAGCTGTTGGAATATTTAAACACGCGTAACTGTGATAGTGAAAAAGGTCAACAACATGCTTGCTAAAGCTTGTCATGTTACCATTATCACTTGAGCTTGTTCACATGCTGAGATTCATTCTGAGATCACATCAAGTACCTCAAATTTGTAATAATTACAGTGAATGTACATCACATAAGTACAGAGTCAGTAGCATGGCTGTAGACTTTGTGTTTTTTTCTGCATTTTTTTGTAAAAAATTGTGATGTCAGGAGGACATGTGACTGACTGGTTACAGCTGAGCAGATCTGTGGAGATGTGTTTGGATACCAGCTTGGTAATTGAACTGAATATGACCACAGACGATGAGAAAAGACATTTAATATGCTACATGATGCTGATCAGGGAAATGCCACATTACAAGTAGCCTCCTGTACTTGTACTTTTGACACTGTCTTTATTGTCCTGTCATGTTGTGTGTGTGTGTACCTTTTGGAAGTGTGTGACGCTTCACTGCATCTACTGATCCCTCTTCCTTTCCATAACCTCATCCAACCCTTCCCTCCCCTTCCTGTCATTACCTTCTTTTCTTTGTTTTCTCATTCCTGCTGACTAATACCTGCTCCACCTCACTTCCAGTGTATTTCCCTGCAAGTAGACACTCACATGCTCACACGCACACTGACACACACGTTTGCACATGTTTGACTTCATCATTGATTCTTCTTTTCCTCCTGCCTCTGCATTGCGTGGACTGTCTACTGCCCCCCCTTCCACAAACACACACACGCACACACACACACAAACGCGCACACACACACACACAGCAACACAGGTTTTTTTCCTTTGCATTCATTCTGCTTTTCATTCACAAATCAATTTCATCTCCCTCTTTGTCTGGTTTTACCCTTATTATTCTCACTCTTTACATCATTCACTCTCTTCTCACCCTTTCTCTGCCTCTCTGTCCCCCTTCCTGTCTCTCTCCCCCTCCCTCCCCCCCTTTCCTCGCTCCCTCTGGTTGGCTGTTTGCAGGCAGCCCGGGCTCTACAGCTGCAGCGGGCCGGCTCCTGCGATGCTCTGTCAGTGCCGGCTACAGCAGCAGCAGCAGCAGCTTCAGTAGCCACAGCAGCAGGACGGGAGGAGGAGGATGGCACAGGGATGGAGCTCACCCAGCTCCTCGAACGAATCAGAGCGCAGTGTGATCAGAGCAGACTCCCCAGCCTGGGAGAGAGACACATTGGCCTGGGCGCCGCATCAAATCCGCTGTCCGACTTGGTCGGGCCTAGCGGCTCTGGAGCAGCAGCAGCAGCATCCCGAACACAAGGAGGATCTCTCAGTGAGGTACGCATCCACTTCTGCATCTTCATTTAGCTTTTTTTTTCTATGTCTCTGTCATGCTGTCCTGGCCCGCTGCCAGCCAGACACACCCTCAAGACCAACTCTTGGTCGCCTCATAAGAAAGGCAGAGAGATTTACATGTAAAGCCGGAGTTAGTGGTTAGCAGAGTGTTTGTTGACTGTGAGGCTGTTGGTTTAGGACTCACAGTGCCTCTCACTGCTTTTTTGTGTACGTGTCCCTCTGTATTTGCCTTCCTGCAGGTTTGTGTATGTTTTTGCATCATTGTCTTCTCACTTATATCACCTATTTATTGTTACACATGATGTGCTACAACATATCATAAGCTACCACACAGAGTGAATAGTCCCTGGTCTTAATGAAATATTTATGAGCCAAATAACAACCTGAGCATTCAAATCTATTCGCAGATTCATTATCCTTAAATCTTAATTATAAGTTCTAACACATATGATGATTTCTGCCTTTATTTTTGCCTTATTTTAACTGTCCGTATTTCTCTTTTTGTGAGGAAAAAAGCACAGCTTGCATTCCTTCTATTATCCCTGTGTTCCTGTGCCACAGCACAATGACTTTGGTCTGACAGGGACAATAAAGTGTCTTCATCTAAGGCTGCAAGCTACCAGAGTGTAAAATGGAGCAGGTTTTATGAAATGCCGTTGTTTACCTCAGAGGTTCTCTGCCTGTCCCACTAATGTAACGGTTACACAATGCTGCAGTCAAAAGCCTGCATGAGGTCCAGAAATAATGGATGATATTTGAATGTGAAATAATGAAGTCTCTTTTTGGACCCAACCTGCTGTGCTGAACATATTAACACACAGTTAGCTGGATAGTATATCAATGTGATATTAGAAAGTCCAACATCAAGTGCAAGCTGCAATAAAAACTCCCAGCTGTGATGCAGGCACCATAGCAAGTTACATGAGATCTTAAAGAATTTTAAGTGACTCCTCTAAATCTTAAAGGTACACTGCGGAATCGTATGTTTTAGTTCAGGTTTTTAAAGCATTTCTGGTTTTTGTAAGTATTTAAGTTCTGCTTTATTTATATATATGTATGCTCGCTTGTCAACTTCTTCCTGCCTGTCTTTGCTGATGTAATGCTGCATTTCTTGGAAGTCACCAGGGTGACAGCAGTGACAGGGATGTGTGTTGTGTTGTGCCTCTGGGTCCTGAAGCATGTGCATGGTTCAACAAACATTGCACCATACTGCCACCAGTGGTCAAAAACTCCAGAGTCTCTCTCAGTGTCTGAATTAGATTCTTCCAATAAAGAGAAATAAGAAACTAAGAAACAGTAGCAATGAGTAGAGATGTAAAGACACCAGAAGATCAGCAGTGATGTCTAAAAATCACCCATAATCAGTTGTGAAAAGTAACTAGGTGCAGTTACATCAGTGCTGCACTTCATTTAAATGTCCTTGTACTTTCCTTGAGTATTTCCACATGCCTTTTAGTGACGCACATGGTTGCTCTTGGCATTATATAAAGTTTGCAGGAGCCATTCTTTGATACATTTAAAAAATCTAGAATTTTGATCCAATTTTCTTTACCTGATATTAAGTAATTTAACATTAAAATATTACTACTTTTACTTGGCAAGTATCAGTTACCTCTTCCAATTTGCTGCCTGAAAAGACATATGAAGTAATAAGTGTATTGCCTTTGGCATCATCTAAAACAAGAAATCTGACAGTACTTGCCCAGTGTCATCAGGAAAGGAGAGCTGATGCAGGATTATCTCTGCCTAAATTTGCTTAGTGGATACAGTAATTTTCCTAAAAATCATAAAAGACTTAATACGTACATAAACAGAAAAGAAAATTATTGGAGTAATAAATTAAAACAGAGAATAAGTTACATAACTTGAATCATCTTCTTTTTGTTTTACTGTAAAAATATTGTCATAATTGTGCTGAGACAGTTTCAGCACTTCACTGCATTTGAAGGGGGTGTGGACAGACGATGTGAAACGCCTAACAGCTGTACAGTGTGTCAACACAGCTTGTTCAGCTGTGTTTACACATAGACATGTGTGACTGCTCCACTGTCTGTTTACTTTCCCTCACACACTTCCAACAGCACCACCTGTGGCTGCGTCTCTCCTGACTGTCTAACTGAGCGCCAATGGGAAAGAACTGTCATTCACAAGGTGTGTGCGTTAGGCTATTGAACATGCTTCACATCAAGCTTTAAGCTTTATTCATCTAAAACAGAAACTAAATTCAACAATCCACATGCACTTAACTACACATTAATGCATTCTCTCCACATCTTTAGCTGGGCTTAAAAACCAACTCCTCCATAATATCACAGAAGGTTTTGTGTTTGAATGTTTAAGGTTGGGTGCTTGTATTTTGACGACAGGGTGGCGCTGGTGGTGGTGTTGGTCTTGTACCTCTTTAAATGTCTCATCCCCTCATCTTATCCAGGAGGAGGCTGCGTGGGAGCAGGTGAACCGCGGTAGCGCTGCTCTGAGGGAGGCCCGGGCCGAGCTGGCTGAGGCCAGGAGGCAGTGGCACTCCTTGCAGGTGGAGATAGAGACTCTACATGCTTTGGTAAGGAAACACGCATTATCACATACTATATCACCACCACCCACTTTTTGCCCATTAAAACTCATTAATTACTATTTGTATTTATTTGCACTCATGCCAACCATGTTTCGAAGTATTCAAAGTATGAAAATTATTTGTTTGATTTAATTTATGTACTGATAGAGTTTAATTATTAACCAGTGGTAGGAATGCAGTGGTTAGCAGATCCTAAAGTATAGTCATCAAAGCGCAAGTTGTCATTAGTTAACCACGCAAAACTACCAGTATGATTTCTAATAACTGTTAACTGCATATAATGGGATTTAAATATGGTAATAAAATGCTGAGTCTACAGTCATACTGGTATTATACTTAGTTACACTGGCACTTTAAGCTAAATGCTAACACAAGTATGCTAAGATTATATTTATCAGGTTTACTGTTTAATTTGTTTTTTATATTAGCCTAGTCTGTTAGCATAAAAGAATGATGAGGATGTTATTTAGAGCTAGAGAGACAGGCAGATTTACAGATGTGGTTAACTCTCAGTTGATTTTAGTTTCCAATAGTGTTGTCAACAGACATTGATTGAAACGCCTCTGGATGCAACTAGACAGACCTTTAACTAGTGAGCAATGAAGCATCTAACACTGCTCTGCACAACACATGCAGATTAATACTGTATAGTTTAACATTCTGAGGATTGTGAACTTATCAGAGAAACCAGATGATCAGATCGAAACATAATGAAATGTGTTACATGGCCTTTCCTGAACAGGAAATGCTTCTCTGGCAGTCATCACATCAATTCAGCCCCATTTTTAATAAATAGTTGTGACTGGTGTGACATGGGCCAGGACTGATAAAAACCTGTCTGATGGAAGGCAAATATTGCCATTAATATAACTATTAGCTCACAAGACTGGTTCCCAGGCGAATAAATGCTAGTATTAGTTTGTTTGTTTTTTTAATCTAATGACGGCAGTAGATGAACTATAAATTTCTGTGCAAAATGTCATGGCAGTCCATTCATTTGACACACACAATCATAAATTTGCACACCGAAAACATGGCAGTGCCCTTGTGGCTCAAAACAGCTTGGCTCCAGGTTCAGTTCCTGACAACAGAGCCAAGCAAAGAGCCAGACCGAGCAAAACCAGTGGTGATGTTCTTACTTTGGACCTATTGTAATATAATTATTTCATAGATTTTTCTTTTAACTCATTGTAGAGTTAATTTAAGAGATGATGACAACTTTGTAGTTCATTGCCCTGAAAGCTCCTTTGTCTCTTTCATTTCAGGAAAAAGGCCTGGAGAGCTCCCTGCAGAACACCCAGCAGCTGTACTCCAGCCAGCTGCAGGACCTTTCCCAGGTGATTGCCGGGCTGGAGAGTGAGCTCGAGCAGGTGAGGATCGGGCTAGCCACCCAGCGCCAGCGGCACAGTCATCTCCTCAACACCAAGATGAGGCTGGAACGAGAGATCACTACTTACAGACGTCTTCTAGAGCGTGAAGAAGACAGGTAAGGGCAAAAGGCAGGCACAGGAATGGAGATACTAGAGGAAGCAGGGGGGAATCGCTCACTTAAAATTGCTGGTGCAACTTCATCTTTTTAATGGGAAAGGAATATTTCTGAGCAAATTTTGTTTAAAACTAACGGTGCGACACACTAATACCCATGTTTGTGTAGCCTAACCCATAATTGCAAATTCTGTATTTAAAAAGCAGACATTGCATACTCACTTGTTGAGTGACATGACTGAGACAGAAATGTCTTCATCATTACCCAAGAAGAAAGTAAACAAATGTTTTTTTAATCCTTTCCATTATTTTGCTGTCAGACAGATCATTTTCTGTGTTGTCATCAATCAGTCTAGTCAAATCCTACTATTCTGTCTTTGACAAGTAGAATCTGTAGAGAAACTGAAACTCCACAAGAAGCAGGTTGAGACATACTCAGGTGATGGAGTACAGCCAAGCAAAATAGTAACATGTAGCAACAGTGGTTTTAAAGTCAGATAATTGCTACGAAAAGTGCACAAAGGATGCTAAGAGCTAAAAAAGCTTTGTCTCTACTCAGAAAAGATGATGGCATCCCTGCAGTCGACCCGTCTGGTCCCTTTAACTTTTTTGCTGTTAGCATCAATATTCCTTTTTTCAAATATTCCAATACTCCTTTGCAATTTACAATATCTGCAGCATTGACTGTGTGATTGTCATTTTATAGTTTGTTAGAGGAACAATAAATTGTTTTTTTGACTCCTGTAGATGTTTCAGACAGATTGGTGTGCTGCCTTTTGTTCTCCTCATTTCTACAGTTTACACATGCATTCATTTTGAAATCATTTGGACTGCTTCTGATGCTAGGAGAGACATCACATAGGATCTGAAATATTCAGTGTTGGTTCACACTTAAGAAGGGCGATGATTGTGTTCGCTATGTGACAAAAATCTGGTTTTATCAATGCATCTGGATATGTGAAGTCCTCAAAGGTTCTGAGTTGGGTACATCCACAAATTAACCAAAGTAAGAGCATAAAAAGATAATACTGAAAGTTTACTGAAAACAATGAAAACCTGCATCTTTAAATCAGGGCCTTGTCTAAGCTGTGCAGAGGAGGTTCATTTGTGTTTTGAAACTCTCTTTTTCACCATGTGAGGACTCCTGTTTGCACTAATATAATAGCAAAATTGTTAGATAGCAGGGCTTAGAAGCTGCAGGTTTGCCAGTGGTTGCTAATGCAAAAATGTAAACATGTTAATATTAAGCAGGTAACAATGTTGTCGGATAAAGTGTACCTGCTAGCTACAAGCAAAACTTGGCAGCATCATCTTGAATTAAACATGCATGCCAAACCAACGTAACCTGAACCGGAGATAATAAGCTGCAAACACCTGGCTATAGCAATCACCAGCTAAAACCCAACCCTATGATTTTAGCCCAACAGCTTGTAAATAAAGCATTTTCATTCTCACTGGACAAGCACCACATCCTGCAGAATGCCAGGGCTTTGTAACACTATGTTCATTTATCTTTATGTTACAGATATTTAGTCTTTCTGAGTCTATACCAAGGTTAAGTTTAAAATGTAACCAGTGGATGAGATGTAACTATTCTGTCATTACTCTGTGTATCACCCACCTGCCTGTAGGTACATGGGTCGTAACAGGCAGTCAGTGGGTCTGCAACAATGGAGGTCTTTCATGCAGGAGCCGAAGGAGAACGGGCTAGAGAACAGCTTCAGTGACCCGGCTGTCACTCCGGATGAGCCCAAGTCTGAACCGCTGCCAGAGATACCCTCACTCCTTCCAGAAGACAGTGAACTGAAGAACAGCATGCTGCAGAGACAGCAAAGCCTTGTGATACTCACAGGTAAGACACACACACACACACACAAACAAGCATGTGTTCTCTTACCAGAGTCCTGTCTTGTTATGATTTGTTTTTTATGTCTTCTTACAGAGCCAGAGCAAGATAAAGACTTACCAATCTCCACTGTGAAGACTCAGGAGATTCTTCAGGGCAATGTTGTGCGAGAGAGTGCAGAGGGTCATGGCACTATTGAGTAAGTATTGATCTTTTTGCCCCCCATTGACCTGCCATCAGCACCTTTGGCTCAGTCTAAAAATATCGTGGCATTTTTTAATAGAAAGCACTCACAGCATCACTTCAGATGGATTTGTTCTACATTGCCTAGATAAATGTTTTTTAGTATAAAACCTAGTTTCTTTCTTGCTCACTCCCCTGAGGTCATCTCACCTCTCATGCTTCTACTCTGAGAGTTATTTTTGTGAGTCATTTAGTTTGTAATGACAAAATTATATATGTCCTCACCACTTGGGCGACGTCTGGTCCGGCAGACAAGCTGAACAAACTGTCAAAGGAATTACCTTTACACGTCAGGCGTGTTGCGTGGCATTAAACGTTTAGTTGGCTGCACAGGTTCCCATGACTAATTCATCACAGCACTGCATGGGAATTTTCCTTCTCTAATGGCTTGTGTTTGATGTGGAGGTACTGTACCCGCCTGGTGTGGAGTCTTCAGGGTGTGGCACCTGTCATTGTTGGATGAGACATGGCTGGAATTCTTTGTTCATACTTCAGGTGTAACCAGCCACACATACACACAGATACAAAAGTACACACATTAAGTTATAAACATTGATTTTAGGAAAATAACATAGACTTTTATTCATTTCCTGGATCATTCAAAACACTAACTGCTACTGAAAGAATCCATTTGCAGCTGCTGGACGTAAACATTTCTAACAGCCCTCATGCATTGTCTCAAGATGTGACAGTAAACATGGCCGAACATCTGGCTGTTATAAAGTAATAATCGTTAAATGATTAAGTAACCACCCAGAGAAAGCCAAGCGATGCAAATCAAACACGCCCACAACATTGCATAACAAACAGGTGCATGCTGGTCTGGCTAAATGCTGAAATGCCAACAGTGGATCTTCTAGTAGCTACTTTAAATTTATTAAAACATGTTATTGGTAGTTTCTCCTTTGACCTTTTAGATTTAGATTTTTTTTTCCAGATTTAGATTAGCAGATTCAGAATATCAGGATGGTGGTCACTGCTCAGGTCTTTCTACAGCAGGTCACACTGAGAGGCTTATCTAATGCAGTTTTATCACATATTGCATAGCCACAGATGCTGAGATCTTTAAGTACATGTGTGATTGACATGCAGACTGCAGGAATGCCACAATACCAGAGCTGTTGCCAGGAAATGAATCATCATTTCAGTGCCATAAGCTGATTTCAATGTCATTTTCAAGACTTCAACAATACTGGACATGCATTAGATCTACAACTGCAGACCACACCTAGGACCTTCACACTCTGCTTCTCTACCTGCAAGCCACCTGAAGAGCTGATTGAACAACTGGTTTACACAGCCCAAAAATTTCCCTCATGAAGTCTCAAAAAGCATCTCACAGATGCTCATCTGCCTGCCAGTGGACCTCACAGGAGTCCTGACCTGATCAAAGTTTATCTTCATAACTGACTTGAGTGGGCACCTTCAAAGGCGTCCAGCATGTTTCAGAAGTGACCTCATCTTGGTTTTCACTGTACAGATGGTAGACACTGTGCATACATTAACAAGTGGTTTGCCAATGTCAACTTTGTGAACAGATGCCCCCTAATGGTGGTGGGGTTGAAGTATTGTTAGGCATGAGCTACATACAATGAACACGGGTGCATTTTATTGATGGTAATTTAAGTCCTCAGTGATACCATGTTGAGGTCCTGTGGCACGTTGTCATGCCACTCACCATGGCCACTGCTTCATGCTGCATCATGACAAAGCCTGGCAAGGATTTGCACACAGTTCTTGGAAGCCATAAACATGTCAGCTCTTGTATGGTCTACCCACTCTACAGACACGTCACACATTAACTGTGATGCGCTAGACTGATGACTGATGTCTTTTCCAACTCCTGCCAGTTTCCTGCAACCTCACAGAATCACTGAGAAACTGGCAACTATTTCAGGGACAAAAATCAACAAGCTGATCAATTCTGCCTGATGAGCACTTCAAGAGGCAAATGGTGGTCATACCAGAAACTGTTTTTTTGCCTTTACACCAAAAAAGGGTCTCTGTAGCCTTAGTCATGTTAAGTTCATTATTTGGTCAAATAAATGTGCTTTTTCAAGATTAAACCACACATATTAGAGTTGCCTGTAACTGTGGGTAATCAGAAGCCCACCTGTGCAAAAATCATGCTGTTTAATTAGCATTTTTTATTTGCCATATCTGTCAGGTGGAAATGATTATCCTGGCAAGGGGATCTTCACAAAGATTTTTCTAATTTATTTATTTTTTAATGTGCTTAAAATGTGAGAGAAGTAAGCCTTTGTGTGCAAAGCATTTAGATGTTTTACTTAAACTCTCAAAAAATTGGGGCCAAAAAATTATACTGTATTTCTGTATATACAGGAAAGTATTTCAAGGTAAGTAGATTGTTCTCCCTTACTGCCCCCTAGTGTTTAAGTGAAGCCAAGTGTTTTATTTATTAAATTAATGGTGCTGCATGACACACAATACTATATACATACATACATACATACATACATACATACATAAATAAATAAATATCCTCCAGGTAGTTGATATCAGCAACCAAACAAAAGACAAAGCAGTGCTCTTTACCTCATACTTGTTACTAAGCAAAACAAATTTGTGACACATTAAACAGAATACATACTAAAAAAATCACCTTTATTGTTCACCATCATCACCTTTATTTGCCTTCTAATCTCTTTCCCATCAGAACAGAGAAGATTGACAAAGTAATCAAGCAGTGGGAGGGCTCCTTCTTCAGGGGGAACCCCAAACTACGGAAGAAGTCGGTGTCGCTGCGCTTTGACCTGCACATGGCTGCGGCAGACGAGGGATGTGCCCAGACTAAACAGGACAGCCTCCCTGATGTGGAGGTGCGTCTCATCATGAAGAGATCTCGCAGCATCCCAACTATGGCACAGTAACTCTGTCACTGGTTTGCAGCTGTTTGTGAAAAGGATAGGAATACTGAAGTTACAAAAATAACATCTGTGCCATTGACTTCTAGGATAACTCCATCCATTTTCATCATGCTTGGTAAAATTTCACATTACAACACAGGTTGAACTCTCCTTTGCACATGATGATTGACACTGAGAACTTTGACTCTGGCAGGACATGAATTATCCATTGAGCTTGTGTGCTGATCCAATGGGGCCATTTGTACAATGCCATTAAACCATGTCAGACACACCACAGCTACATAACAGAGAGTTATAATTTAATATGTCGCCATAGTTCCTCTACATCATTCTAGATGTATAAAAAGTGTCTCTTAGCACTTTCAATATGAGGTCACTGGAAAAATGAGATTATAGCAACTATATGACTCTGCTAAACTACTAAATTTGATTCTAGTTAACAGTTGATGCAGGGGGCTGTTTGCACAGACAGATAGAGATAAATTGAGGCCTGGAGTCACAGGTTACTATGAGCTGAAAACTGTCTCTTTTCTCTTTTTAAGAGATAGTACAAAATAATTATTAGGGGTAGAGAGGAAAAATGTGTAAAAGAAAAGAAAATGTGCCATATGACGTGACAGCTTTATATACAGAATACATATTGAATATTCAGTAAAATAAATTATTTTGTTATGTTTGTCTTATCCCACTTCCACTGAGCGATTTGGTGGCTATGTTAAATTATTATCCCATTAACATATGAAGGTTAAAGGTTTGGAGCACACAATCCTAAAGTCTTCGTTTGCCTGTAACAAAGTTGTAACAGTTCAATAGTGTTATACTGTACTGCTGCAAGGTTTTGTGAGGAGGGTGTTGCAATTTTTTGCAAGGGAGGCTCCATTGAAAATATCAATAATGTAGAAGAGTGACATGCTTTTTCAAAGTGGAACATGGTATTCAGCCCCACTTTCCACCCTTATAATCTCTATACAGTCCTTAGATGCTTGCACTGCAGACACATACAGCACTTAGAGACATTCAAGGTCTTTTGTCTTTGCATTTCATTCTCTTTGTGGAGAAAAAATATCTTGCAACTGATTATGAAGCTACATTTTATGATGCATTACCAAAAAGAAAAAAAACACTGCTCACTGTGATCCTAGCAGTGATGCTCTTAATACTTACCATGTCTCAGAGAATTTAGATTTCCTGTCTTAACCAGAGGGGGGCAGTATCTGTAAATAGTTAACACTGCAGTGTATCTTCAGTGCTCAACTCAGGTTGTGTACTACATGCTATCTGTTACACCTTAGATTAAGAGTTTTTATGCTAGGTTTTGAGTTGGCATCACATATACTACAAGTGAAGGACCATTGTGCATTGCATTCCAGTGCCTCAGAATATGTTGAGAATATTTAAAGATATTATCTATGCAGTTCTGTGCTTGATTTTGCTGTGCTTCATGAAGCACACTCTTCATTTTTGAAGCTCTGTAACTTCAAAATGAAGCATTATGCTTTTATCTAACAAATTTGTCGTTTAAAATAAAAAAAGAATTATGTGCAGACTGTTGTGCTTTCCCTCGAGTTTATCATAGTAATCATGCTTTTTATTTTCAAGAAGAGACAAAGCCATCAACCACAATGGCTTCCTTCATTTTTTTAGAAGGCTTTGATTTTGAGATAAAGGAAAAGTTATAGTGCTCTCTCTCTCTTTCTGTTTTTGACACTTTACTTCTCTCTATCTCTATCTCTCTCTCTCTCTTTCTTCTCTTTCTCTTTCTCTCTCTCTCTCTTTCTCTCTCTCTCACACATAAACAGTTGTAAGCACGGTCACACACAAGTTCAACATGTTTATTTTTCATCAAAGCAATTTCAACAAATACATAAATATACAAAGAAATTGTTTACAGTGCAGCAGTATAATAAATACATTCTGAAATACAAAACCAGGGCTATCTGCTAAGTTTTAACTTTGAAATTAAAGGACATGACAGTATGTCAGTTGTTTTATTTTGAGTCTATTAACAGAACCTTCACATATCCCTCTTTACTTTATTTTATGGGATTGCTAGTGCAAATTTACATCAGAATTTACACGGGAATCATTCTTTGTTTAGAGCTAAGACAAAGCAACTGCTTTACCATGTCCAACATTATACATTATTGTGTTTGTTTCTAGCATTTTACAAAAAAAACATTTTTATTGTTTGGAAGCTTCATATTTTGAGTGCTACACTGCTGAGTTTGTTTTTGCATTCTTACAAACTAGTTAGGTATTACTTATGCAGCGGTAGCATACCATTTAATTACAATTAAATGTTAATGGTTCTTTGTTACATTCTGGCTTAATGGCCTTTCAGTCTTGTTTATCTTTATTTAATGTACTGAAAGTACAGTGTAACACAGACATGTATGAGGGGCCTGAAGACCCCTTACTCTATCATTTTGTGTCAGCCCTTATGTGTCTATGGCTTGGCTATGGCAGCCTGAATAACCTCGATGACCTTGTTGTAAGGCTGCAGGGGGTCGTATTCTGCAAAGACGTGGCAAACATTTTCCATGCCGTTCTCTACACCCTTCGCCACAAAGCCAAACATCCTGTTTGGGCAAAGAAATGAAACATACATTAGATGAGCTCTAACGTACATGAGGAGGATTTCTTTAAATTAAAATAGATAGATTTTAATAGATTTGAGTTGCAGGTGAGCCTGAAACTTTGGACAGTCTATAGTGGGTTGTCACATTACTAACACACAGAGTTTACAATTTCAAACAAACATCAATCTTACTTTGTATGTAATTAAAACTTAAAATTACCTTGCACCAAAACTGGATCCTCTCATCCACCTGTTGGGGTAATAAAGAAGTTAAAGATAAAAAATGTCTATATACTTCTCTAACAAAAATGCAAGCTTGTTATGTTTTCCACATATGACATTTTGAGATCATAGGATTATCATAGGTCTAATTAATAACATTAGTGACGTCTGCATTCCATTTAGATGTGCCAGTTCCAGCACTCTGGCACTGTGTATGCTGGCTTGCTGTCAAGACTTACGGGAACAACAAGATGGAATTGAGCCCAACATTAATGTTATTAGTTACAGCTCTGTTTTTTTATGTGCTGAATTGTAAACTAAACATTAAAAAAAATCTCTAGGAGTACGAATAAGGCAGTTCCTGGTCTCTGTTTACGAAATAATCAACACAAAGACAGTGTAACCATAGTGAACATTTTTTTCCAACACACAAGTGTGTATCCCTCCCAACAGAATCCCACAGATTTCATAACGTGCTGCTGTGTACTCACAGTCGATTGTCTGGATCTGCACCACTGTAGCTAAGCAGCTGAGCAGGGTAATGCCGCCGGAAAAAGAGCCTGTGAAGAGATGATTGTGGCTGTTAGAAGTGATAAGTCTTCCCATACTCTTGCAAATATTTGCAACCAAACCACCTGGAGTCTGTTGTGTACTGTTAAGTGAAATCTCAGCAGTGAATTACAGGATGTGTGTTTTCTTACTTCCTGTTGATATCTGTCAGCGTAACACCCTTCAAAGACACCTTCAGGTTAACTATGGTTGGAGTGAAGGAACCCGAGGCCTTCTCAAGTGTGGAGGACACTGCCTTCTGCACTGCACAGGGGCCCGTCAGCATCTCAGTGGGGACAGCATCCAAGTAGACGAAGTTGGAGGCTGTGAAAAAGACAAACATTGTGATAGTTTTAATAGAGACAGAGGCTGCACAAATGCATGATATAAAGCATGGAGGGTGGTGAAAAAATTTAATTAGATTAAATGAAGCCTTCTTGAACTACCTCATGGATTTCCAGCAGATTAACTGTATTTTGTAGCAAAGTTAACGTTAACATATTGAAAGGTTGGAAAAAAGATGAACTGACTATAAACTGTTTGCATATATGAACCTCCACTTAAATTCAGGACTTAGTTATAGTGGAATAACAGTTATGCTACACGGGGAATATCATAAAACAAGAGATACACATTGTGAAGTAGTCCTCATTAATTACACCTGTGTGTTTTATTTCTGCTATGCTGAGTCAAAATGTTTTTGTGGTTTCTGTTGTTGACTCCAGTGAAGCTTGCAAGTTCAGGGGAAACAGTCGAAAGAATAAAAACTACCGACTCACTGTCCTTGATCAATTTTCACAACACATTGGCCTCAAGATAACCTCACATATACTTTTATACAAAAATACAACTAAAATAAAGCTAACTTAAGCAACTGTACAGTTAATTGGGCTATTGTTAACATTTTCTACGCAGCTAAAAGTGTTACTTTATTAAGGTAGAAGCTTATATGCAGGTTAAATAAATTAAGTTTGAAGTCACTTTTGTGTTTCTCTTGTAATGTTTTTTCTTGACCACTGACATGACACCTTTTTCTTGTTTTGCTTGTTTCTGTTTTATGTCCCAAACTAAGTAAAATGGGTCTTTGTATTACATAGAGATCAATGCTAGTATGCAATGTCATGTGTTTATATGCTAATATCAAGAATTAGGGTTTGTTTTCTTTGCTGTTAGTTTGTCCCACCTGTTTTGCTCTTGTCCTCTGATGCTGGTTTATCATTTGCCTTTTCTTTTGCTGCGCCAAGATCTGTGTAGTCAAAGAGATGAGGGTTTTATCTCCTGCTGTCTTTTTCTCTCATAGACACACACACGTACACACACACACACACACACACATATATGCACATAAAGTCCAGAATGCTGTGTCTTGCAATAACGGCCTACCTTGAGCCTGGAGCAGTAATTTGCAGGGTAGAGCATAAGCAGATATAGTGTGCTGGTAGACAAGGGCCGAGAGACTACCTGCAAAGATAACAGAAAATCACAGCTTTTCTTTAGTTTAAGTATTATTGAAAATTCATTTTCTCTTTCTGAACCACCAGAGATCAGACATAGGGTTTAATCTTTCATTCTGACACATTTTAAAGTGTCAGTGATGGACATGAGATTTTATTTTTTAAAAAATGAAAACGGCGTTATTTGTAGATTACTTTTTTGGATGTCTATTGTTAATGATCATTTTACTTTTAACAGCATAACTGTATCCACTAACCAAATTACAGTTTGAAAAAGTCTTAATTTTTTTTTTTTTTTTTTTTTTTGCATGGTATAAAGATTTTCAGTGAGTCAATTAACTTTTTTTTGCAATGTGGGGAATATTTAAAGTCACCGCCTCTGCATTAAAGATAAAATTCTGTGGAAGCAGCTACAGAAATGCAAACGTCTTATTACTCACGTACACCCACTGATAAGAAAGAAGACTCACAATAAACCCTGTTAATGGCTCTGTAGGTGTGAAACACACCTTATGAACTCATACCTTTGAAAAAAAACAAGATCCACCCACTGTTCCCCACCCAAATCCAAAGAGACCAGACATGGCTGACTCAGTTCTGGTGTGGCAGACATCACTAGCCTGAAATTAGAGGAACTTCTACATGTCACATTGTTGTAGTTGATCATATCTTACCAAAGTACGGTTCCTGAGAAGAACCTTTGATTCGAACGCCCTTGGCCGATGATTCAATGAGAAAGTGCCTGACCAGATCTGAACTGCTCTGTTCTGTAGTGATGAGAGGACAAATATGAAAGGAAAAAAGATTATATGAAGTCAGTGGAGTTAATGTAAAATATATAATTATATGTTACATACGTGAATACACACAATCGGACAGTAAAGCTGATTTTGTTTATATAGATGGATGGAGTGATTAAGAGGCAGTTATGTCATAGCCCATGGTAAAAAAAAAAAACAACAACAACATATCACTCAGTCAGTAAAAAACTGATCAGATGATCACTAACAAATCAGATTTGCAGACCAAATGAGAACGGGAAAATATTAGTAGATTTAGTTTACATATGAAGAATGTGACTGAGGGGCTGACCCCTGCTGGTTGTTGTACCTGGGGCATCAAATTACCATATCAAGTTATCATTAACAACACCCACCGTGTTAAAAACACAGAAACACTGCTCTTTAGGAATTCTCTTCTTAAGATCAACACTTTGGTAAGATGAAGTACTACAACAAGATGGGGTACCATCTGGCAGGGATACAGTAGCAGTTTGTAACAAGCATCCAAGAACCTCTACCAACTCCAAATTTATTTAAATTGTATATGTGAAGGGTTCTTCTTTCATTTGAATACATTTTTAAGGTTGATGTATTCCAGGTATCTTAGGTAACTGTTTGATTATATTTATGTTACAGAGCAAACTGTTATTGAAAAATAACATGAAAGCCAGGCAGAGGAAATGCTAGAGCTACCTCCCTTATTCAAGGGAGAACTGTGTTCTCTAATTACCCTGGGTTCAACAAAGGAGCACTGCAGCAGACAACATGCTACAAGCCTGCACACTAACAAGGTCTCAGGATGCCACAGTGGTCACATGTCTTTCATATCCTGCCTTACTAAAAAAGTTGAACAAGTACAAATCTGCAAATGAAGTAAAGCTCAAAATTGTTTTCTGAGTGAGGTCCATTTTTCCTCTTTGACTGCTTACAGTGCCATAAACAGCTGGTTTTCTTTTGTGTTTATACAGCGTATACTGTGGGTGGAAAAAATAACATCACTGTCTCCTGCCTTGCCGCAGATAGCTGGATGTCATCCAGGGTTGGGTAAGTGATTCTCTGGTGTAGACAAATGACGACAGCAGCTCTGTGCTACACTGTGTTCACATTGTTTTTCTGTGATTGTAGTGGTTGTGGCATTTAAGATCTCCTTCCTGTGTCTGCCCAAACACTGCTGGGAGTTTTTATAGTAGCACATAATTCGAAGAGTCATTAGGTCTAGCCAATAAACAATGACTAGCTTACCTGGGTAGGCGATAGCTGTGAGGTTAGCTGAAGTGTGATCCACCTTCATTGCAAGACCGAAACTGCCTCTGTAGGAGGTGCTGTCTCTAACCACAAATGTTCCTGCTTCCTGGTCCTTTACCAGGGCCTCAGCTAGAATCAATTAACATAACAGAAAGAATGCTTAGAGACAGTTTCCACTGTGTGATTTTACTGATTCTACATGTCATGAAGAAAAAAAACCCCATAAGATCAGTCAGATACTGCATGAAGAAGAAACTTCAGAAATGAGAGAAGACCAACCTTCAATCAGTGTTAGAGAGTCTCACCTTCTGCTCTGCTGATATGTGGACGAAACCAAAACTTTGATGTGTCCATGATAAATTTCATTGAGGGCTGGCTGCCATTAAAATGGGCTTGGAAACCTAAACAACCATAAAAATATATCAGCAGGGTCAAACATTTAAAATGTGATAGCTGCCAGTAACATAGGTTATTATTACACCTGTGACTCACTGTGAGGAGAAAATGGTCTTGAGTTGGACACAGGGATGGTCTTGTCACTTTCCGGCTTAGGAGACGGGATGTGCAGATCCCTCTGTGGTGTGCCGTTGACTAACAGTACAGGAATATCAGTGAAAGACCCAGAGAGTGAAGCAGGACTGCTCTGTGCTCCTTTGCTGTGAAGCTCCTGCAGATAGCCTTGCTTTGTCAGCGGGAGCTTGTCTGGACTCTGCCTGTTATCAAATGACCTTGTTCTGGTCACATCATTGAGAGAGCCGGATGTGAGAGTTGGGATGGACTCTGGGGAGTCGGCATCTTCACTGGCCAGCGACAGGTTGCTATGCGGGGAAAAAACATGATATATTGCAAATGTACAGACCAATATTCTTGTTTCTTTAGTTGAATCAATAAATATTTCATTTCATTGTGCAGGAAACAGCAACATTTCACCTGTCATTTAATTTGTTGGCACAACACAATTTCTGGGAATGTGATTAATTTTAACATTTTGGAAATGCTAATACAACCAGAAAATATTTGTTCCACTGCAAAAATAAAATCTGAATCAGTCCTCTGAGTCATGTGAACTGGCCCTGGTTAGCCTCTGTTCACAGTGTTGTAAGGTTTTGAAGCAAATTTACAAGTTGCAGCAAGTAAAGGATGAATATTTTAGACTAGTGTAATGGTAGGCTTTGCTTTCATTTTGAGTTTACCTGCCGAGAATGTAGCTGGTGTCTGAGCATGTTGACATGGAGAGGAGCGATGTGGCACTGTTTCTGTTGGAGTGTGACAAACGCAGGGAACCTTGGGAAATGCCTGTGTCATTCTTAACTGAGGGATTTCGCCGAGGTGCACTTCCACATGGCAGGGGGGGCAGGGAGGACGTAGGTGAGCTGGAGAACACCAGAGTGCCATGGGGACTGCAGCTGAGACCCCTCTGTGTAGGGATGGGTATACTGGGTGATACAGTTTGAACCTCAGAGGGCAAGGTGGAGGGAGAACATCCTCTGGGGACCAACACGCAGTTCGAGACATCGTCATCCGAGCAGCACTCATCTGAAGATAGAGGGGAAGGCTTTAGCAAAAACCCTGATAAAAGATTTTGAAATGGTGTGCAGTATATAAAACACTCTGGGGAAAAACCCTGTGTATTCCATGTTTACCTTGACTTAATGCTTTGGTTTTCTGTTTCTGCAAATTGGCCTCAGTGCTTAAACACACAGAGGTTATGAAACAAACCTGATAAAAACATTCACATATCTCTTGCAGGTTCCTGCATGCAGAGCTCAGGCCATTCCCTCCAAACTGAATGCTTTGAATTGTGTAGTTCTGCTACTGCAAAGGTACCAAATCACTTAAAGGAGTCCCAACTTGCTGTGCATTTGAGGATCTGTTTGTTTTACTATTGATGGGCACTGAGTGACTGTATGCCCTTAAGAGAAATGTGGTCAATGTGTGAGCCAGACAGTTGCTTCTGCAATCAAAGTTATATAATAATGACTAATGTTTGTACTGAAATCTGTAGAAAATCTGTGACTGTAGGTAGGTGCTGTGTTAAGTGATGTTTCAAGAGGGAATTCTGTATTATGCAATAACAGGAAAGGAGTGTGCATCAACACAGCACGTAGTAATTTTGTCTTAAGCTGTTTAAATGTGATGAAATTAGCTTCTTCACTGTCTCATTTCTCATTACTTTTGACTGATTTCCTTTAAACATGTTCGCCCACACCCCACATCACATTGCCAGTTTCACAAACTTACAACTAGACTTTTTTCAAGAAAAGGTGAGCAGGAAACCCTTAAATACGCTTTGTTGACTCCTGTGCACGCTTTCTGATCAAAGCAGGCAGTGAAGAAACCGCCATCCCGCCCTGGTGTTTGAGTACTTTATGAGCTTTTTTGCGTATGTACCTGAACATGTGCAGGGTGTGGAACTAGTCTGGGCAGTAATCCTAGAACAGCTGAAGTGGTGCAATTACCCCATCGTTAAAAAAAATAAAAAAAGTTTCAAAAAGGGAGGGTACATTTCCAAAGCCCCGGGCTAAGTGTACCTTTTGTTTCATAAGGGTGAGTGTGCTCAATATCACACCGCTGCAGGTCGGTAGCTCTGCTGCCTTGCACTTGTGTGTGTCTTTGAGAAAGAAAGAGTTGCAACAGAGCAGTTTGAATGGTCGTGAACAGTCGTACTGTACCTATAGGAAGGCTGATGCCTGAGGGACTTGTGTCGACCTGAATGGGCTCAAATGTCGGATCCAGTTCCAGGATGAGCTGGTTGAGCTTATCCAAGGAAACGTCAAGCTCAGGGTCACCATGGTTACCACTCTGCTCCTTGAGACTGGAATGTTGATTGACTGTCTCTGGTGCGGGGTCCAGGCGGATAGTTTGACCCACTCGTAGAACGTGATTGGGTATCATGGGGGCCATGCCTTTAGCCGTAGGCATCACAGTCTTTTGTGACTACCAAAGAAAGAGAAACAAAGGAAAGAGCTCAGTGACACTGTCCTTACTGGAATTACAGATTCACTTTTGTACTCTGCAAAATAGACCCATTATTTGCTGCTCAAGTGTTGAAATTAAGTGCATTTTGGTCACAGTTGCACCATACAAAACCCCTTATATTAGTTTTTTATGATTATTTTTGGTGACTGAGGGAACAACTTGCCAACACTTGCAGTGAATTTGCATTTGCAACTGTTTAATTTTGATAAGAAAAGTGTGAGTGTTGTCATATATTTGGTTAGTTCATCATTGTAAAACTTGATAGTTGTATATAGATAGTCACTGGACTCAAGTGCTTAATAGCTTGAAAGTCCTTGTTGTGCATAATCAAACAGTATGTTTTATCAAGTGAGTAATGCAGTATATGTAGCTCAAGACACCCCACATCTTTCTCAATACATGAAAAAATCACTCAACGAATAATGACACAAGCTGAGTAAATGGCTTACTTCAGTGCTGCTATCAGCACTAATACATTTTAAAGTAGGGTGTGTCATATAGGGGCTGATCAGTTCACACTGTATCTCCCTCTTAGTGTTTCAGACAAGGTGTGGTGCTCAGTGAGTCACTCAGGTGACTGGTGGTTACCATGACTACGCCAGTGTTTTCCTACAACAGCTAAAACTTTAAAGGACGAACGTGATCATTTTGAAAGTAGCCCTTAGACAAAAATCTGCTCCTGTTTTGAAAACTGTCTTTTTTGAAAAGTTCAATCATTCAGAACTTTTTCACAAAGCTTCACCTTGAACAGTCACATGGGCTGCAGTGCAACCTGTGAGTCTCACAACTTTTGAGCTATTCAGCATATTTTTTATCTTAGAATAGAAGAGCATACATCCAAAGCAACATAATTCACCTTAACATTGCTTTTATGCCTTTGCTAGTTAAGGACTCCAATAATAATAATGAAAAAGTTTCATAAATAAATAAAAAATGAACAAAGAGCAACCCAGAACAGATGAAGTAATGTTAATACATATTTCTTTAAACTGAAATGAAACACTGATCAATCATTTATAATTTTAAAACAAGGGATGTTTTGTATACACACTTAAATATTATAAGGTAAAGAAAGGTCATCTTACCTAATTTTCCTCTGGTCAGGAGTTTGCTGTTGCAATGCTGTTTTACTCTCAGAATGTTCGCTGTTTTACTGTGACATTTGTGTGCTGCATGCTTTTATTAACAAAATCCCAGCCCTTTTCCATGGGAGCCTATCAGTTGTGAGTTTCAGAAATCCATGCAGCTCCCACTGATGATGTCATCATAGCAGTGCAAAATTTATGGCTGGAGGGATGTTTTTTTTTCGCCAGTAAAATCAGATGAGTACTCAGAGGTATGACTTACAGCGTTGAATAGAGTGTATTAAAAGAAGTAGCACGTGTGATATTACTCTACAATATTCATAATGCTGTTACTCATAATGCTGTGCTTGCTCACAGAGACTCACTCCTAAAAGGTTCATGTTAAGCATGATAACCTAATGTAAGTTGTAATAAGTTGTTAAAACAAACAGGAAATGTAACTCTTCTAATCTTATGTGTTGCATTAAAATCTGTCCTCATTCACAGACTCAGATGTTATTTGACTGACTTCTCTGCTGTCACTTATTAAATAGCTGTAAGATTTTACAGAGCTTTTGTGGGATTCTTTCACTGGCGCTTGCAGGTTCAGTTCAGTTTATTAGGGTACCTACTAGCTGCAGCAAATGCTGCCACTATTCTTGAAGGAGTCAGACAACTGTAGCTGAAATTTTAAATACAATTAAAAAAAATTGGGAGGGCTTAGGGCCTTCATAAAGTTTTTTAAATCACTTAAATTTTATACAAACTCAAAGAAAAAATCTCAAACATTTTGTCTAAACAAGAGATTTATCACAGACTGTATCCTGATAAGTTAATTTATGTTACCGAATATTTTAGCTTTATCTACTACGGTAAGAGTCCTATTTACAGCTATGGCTGCACCCTCAACTTCCTTTGATGTTTTATATTTAATACAGAAAAAGATATTTGCTCTGGTCAAACTGCAGACTGATTATAAAGCTCAGATATTAGACAGTTTGGTTCAACAGTCTCACCTTCTCAATGTGAGTGCTAAAAGCCAGCACAACAGGGTTGTTCTGTGTTCAGCTCCCTCCTGTTACTCTATTCAAACCATGACTGCAACCTAGGTATCTTTAATACTACAGAGTTTGGGAAATGTTGACTGCAGGTGCAACTCCTGGCTTGCATTTTTAGTGGTGTAGTATAAAAAATTATCTAGGGCAGTGTTTTTCAACCAGTGTGTGGCACACCTGATGATCTCTCACGGCACACCAGTAATGTACCACACACTAGTGTGTCGTGGTGTGCCGCGGCACACCGGTTGAAAAACACCGATCTAAGGTCACCTATTTTGTGGCCTGCTTGGTTGCCAAAACCTTTGACAAAATTCAGACTGTCTCCGTGAGTGTCTCAGCTGTCATCCTGTTTATTTTATATAAACCTTAAAAAAATAAAGCTGACATTAAAAAAAGTATTCATCTTTTATTAAACATTTTTCTGTTGTTTTGGTGAATTTTATTTTATTTTATTATCTTGCAATATTCCAAAAGTCTTACAATACAGAAAAGTGTAAAATAAAAAATAAATGATATAGAACTTTAATTTGTTCTATTCATTTTATGTGCACATTTTTTTTATTTGTTTTCTTTTTGTTCATCAGGTTTAGCAAAAGCTCTGTCAGTTATTTTTCATTTCCATTGTAAATATCTTAACACTGCAGCCAATACAAAAAGAATACTAAAGCCTAGTTTGATTTAACCAACAAGAATAAAAACATAAACACTAACAAATTGACCAAAACAACACAAAAAAGCAAAACCTTATATGTCATTTATATAAAAACATTTGTATGTACATCTTATACATAATTTTGTTGGAGACTTTTAGCCTAATGTTCTTCAGTCAGCTGTGTGGTCTGAGGGAGTGGGTAGGTTGTTGTTGTCACACTCATAAAGCCTCAAGGAGAGAATGTGGTGGTGGTCTCAGTGTCAACGGCTCCAGAGCTCCTTCTCCTGCCGAAGCTGTACGCATAGAACCTCTGCTGGCTTATGCAACCTATTTCCTTCATGAGCTTCAGGAGGTCATTTCGAAACTTTACACCAATGAAGGCATAGACAAAGGGGTTCAGGCAGCACCTCAGGAAGGCCACACACTGGGTGACATCAGTGGCAAAGAGGAGATTGTTCTCATAGTTGCAGCTTTTGGTTCCTCCTTGTGCTATGACAATTGTGTTCCAAAATAGGACCACGTTATAAGGCACTTGGCTGACCAGGAAGACAGCGACCACAGTGAGAATCACCTTGATGGCCTTATTTCTTTCAAAGTTACGGGCCTGGCAAAGGGTCTGGACAATACTGCTGTAACAGAAGCACATGATCAGGAACGGAATGACAAAAGCCAGAACAATCTGGCTTGCCTGGATGCTGATGCGGAGCTGGTCGGCACTGCTCGAGTAAGGGGTGCAGGTGTTGTTATTGATGGTGGTGTACCTCATTTCAGGTATAGATAAGATCAGGGCCATCATCCAAATGACAGTTGATGACACCTTGCTGAAAAACATTGCCTGGGAGCGGTGGCGGTGAGCTGAGACAGCCTTTGCAATGGAAAAGTAGCGATCTATGCTGATAAACGAAAGAAGGAACATGCTGCTGTAGAAACTGACTTTATAAATAGTGTGCATGGCCTTGCACACCAGCAGACCCAGCACCCATTCTGCCATGGCGTTGGCTGCCCAAAAGGGGAGCGACAAAGCGAAGAGCAGGTCTGCGAAAGACAGGTTGAGTAGGTACACATCCGTCATGGTCTTGAGACGCTTGAAGTAGAAGAAGGTGAGGATGACCAGTAGGTTTCCCACCAGACCCAGGAAGCAGATGATGGAGAAGAAGATAGATATGAACCACGAGCGAAACTTGCGGTTGGATTCTTTTCCACAAAGCATAGTGACGCCACTATAATCAAAACTGAAGGAGTAATAATCCAGGTCAGTCGTGGTGGTGAAGTTGTCTTCATCCTGGGACAAGCAGGACTGTAATCAAAGACAGAATAAACAATCAAATAAAAGCAAGTACCATGTAAAGAAAAACAACTATTACATGTGTAAACAGGAAAATTTACGCTACCTCTTATTACTGCCCCCCCTCCCAAATATACTTTTATTTTTTTGGTACAGCTTTATCAACCACTTCCTGTCATGACTGGTACTTTGAAGAGGAAGCTGTGGTTGAATACCTGCTATTATCACCTCTACGCTGATACAAGATGTTCCAACATATTTTTACCTCGTGTTCGCACATAGTGTGGGGGGATTTCACTTGTGTGGTCTTACCTTGAAATTAATTAGCCATATCAGCAGTGATGGCAGGAGCTTATAGAGATCTGAAAAAACACAACCAAGAATTGAATTTTTAAAGATCGAGCACTGTACGCTCCACAACACTGTGTAAATATGATCACATTTTATCATACATATGAGATGTGTATATATACATACACATAGATAGATAGATAGATAGATAGATAGATAGATAGATAGATAGATAGATAGATAGATAGATAGATAGA
>JAPZDV010000020.1:25662663-25694575 GCA_029814665.1 Acanthurus lineatus
ATAGATAGATAGATAGATAGATAGATAGATAGATAGATAGATAGATAGATAGATAGATAGATAGATAGATAGAAGAGACTTCCTTATGCTTATTGAAAAAAAGGACTTTGTTATTCATTCATTTCATTAATTTTTGTAAAAAAAAGTCTTAAATGTAGTCATCATTAATTAAGTATCCAGTCAAATTGTTGAGTGTAATGTATTACAGTGTGATACAAAAAACTGCAACATTAACCAGAGACCGCGATTATTAGTAAAACTTCTGTCAGTGTGTGCTTATAGGGAAAAATATGAGATAAATATGTTAATCTGTTAAAAAACAAAAGCCATCTTTAAAAGTCATTTTTAATTGCAGTAATACATAGCAAGTGTTAGTAAAAAGTGGCAGTGGCTGGCAGATTTAAGTGACATTAAAAATTATGTGAGTTGATAAATGACTACAGCTGTAAAGTTCTGACTGAGAAAAAGTCAACCACAAAAAACATGTCCGTAGAGCCACGTTGTGAGCAGCATGTGGCTCTCACTCTTTACTACAGACGCTGAGAGAGGCCGTTACAGCGTTGACACCAGTTTTAGTCATTTGAAGGAAAGGGGCGAATATGCTAAATGTGGTCAGTTGGACAAGTTTCACACAAATATTTACATTATCACCTCCTAACTGTCACGTATGAATAGCAGAACAGTCCACTTTTTTTCAAATTAGCTCTAGGCATCACTATGATTAGCTAAATATGATCTTTTGAAATCTTTAGATGCCCCATCTTTTTTCATGCATTCTTTTACCATAGCTCATACAAAACCTTTTTTAGTTAAACTCTGATAAGGAACTCACCTTTCACGGAAGTCATGATGACTGAGAGCAGCACGTTGCAGGTAAAGCCACTGAACACAGTGAGTTGAATGTCTATGTTTGATGGTGGTTTTCCCGTGCAGAGGTGCGAAGAAAAAAACTCTTACCAGTCTTGTGAAGTTTCCAACCCTTAAACCAGCCCTTTAGTTTTCATGTAAGAAAACTAAAAAAAATGGAAAAGTCTAAGTTATAAACAAAAAAATTTGACATTTTATTCAACTGTTATAAATGTACTGTTTATAAAGAAATGTAGAAAAGATAAGTATAAACTGCACTGACATATGTTACAGATGTATTAAATTTACATTGAAGGTTAATATGGGGATTGATGTGGCTTGAGATAAAACTATAACTTCATACTTTTTTATATTTATGTACCTTTAATATCAGTCAGTATTTTAAGAAACGGAGTTAGAAATATACAGAGATTTACAAATAAAGTCCCCCCAACAACAAGATTATGTAGTAAAATATATTCTTAGAGACATAAAACAAGAAATGTGAGTACATATGTATGTGACTTAATATAGGGCTTTCTTTGTTTTGAAGGAAGTTAGTGGGGTATGACCAGTTTTCAGTTATTCAAAATGAGCCACAGCTCATGTTCCTTTAAAGAAATCCCCTGACAAGAAGCAGGGGCTCATGTAACACAGGGTTATATAAATCATAAGTCAGTCATCTCAAGTGACACTATGTTTGTTAAAACCAACACACTGCTGTTCTTAGATAGTTATCTGATAGTGGCTATACATAGACTATGGTTTGAAATATTTGTATACACATTAAACCTAGTTCATCAAACTAATTTTGGATTTCTCCCCTACAACAGCACCAATCATTCACACTGCTTTTTAATTACAAGAGGAAAGATTTGATAAAGTATCAATGTTGGTGAAACAGTGTACTTTTCTTAAAGTTAATATTAACACTGTGAGTAGTTCAGTTCTGTTACTCTTTGCATTATTGTAAATATACAGCATCAAATATACCTGTGTTACTCGTTATACTGGACTACCATTAAGACCATGCAAAAGTATCCTTTTGCCCACAAGATCTGTTCGTGTATCTGTACACCTGCGTTGCTGCGGTTTTGGTTTCTAGCTTTCACTTGACAGCTAACCACAGTACAAAACATGGCGAGCTGCAAGGCAGGGCACATCTTTCAAGTTTGACAAAAGCACTGCCAAATCTGATAACACCATCTCACAACAGACTGAAACTACAACATCACATATAAAGATTAATCTCGTGTCAGGTCCGAGTCTGCCCTTCACGCTCTAATGCTAGGTTTCATATCGTGTAAAACTTACATTCAGGAAGACTGCTAGTTCTGCACCGAAAACAGGAAATCACAACAATTCCCTCTCACCCACTTCCCTTACCTGTGCTTCAAAAAAAGACAATAAGCCATGTGCAAGAATACTGTATGCAACAATGAATGTTTGATACAAGCTTTTGCATAACTTTTATAGTGTCCATGTTTTTGATTATTTATGCACCATCACTGCTTACAGTAATGTAATGTTAACATAGAATAATTATTATACATACTAAAAATGAAAAACATGTTCAGGGTATAAAAGTTTATTGGTATAAATATGCAAAAAGAAATTCAATTTAAGACTGCATGTTTATGACCGTTCTTCAAGCTGTTTGACGACATGAAAATCCATGTTTAAGCAAACCTCGTTACACTGTGTACACAATTACGGTACATTTAAAGTTTTCTGCTGAAAATTGCAATACTGATCATTACACAGAAATGTTCTAAGCATACTGCTTTTGATTTGATTGACAGCCAGCAAACTTGAGAACACTGGTAGCATTGTACAGCACTGATGATCATGTGATATAATTATGGATGGACTGGGACGGGCCCAGGGCAACCAATATGCAAGTATAATAAAAAAGCTTATAATAAATAACAAAAAATAACTACTACTAATGACTACAAACTCCTGAGACAATACTGTCACTGTAATACTGATACAGAGAGTAAACAAATATTCTCCTGCAAAGGAGATGGTCACCCAACTCCACTCTTCACAATTATGCAAACTTATTTTATAAAATTACAACATGCAAAAATAACAATAAAAGCAACAATGACATTACAATACATACATTAAATATAACACTGAACAATGTTTGTTTATTGTGACAGCTTTTTTTCATACAGCCAGTCTTGAAATAGGAGGATCCTGGAACTGCCAGACAAAGTCCTACGGATATGTATCAATATGTGCTGAGGAGGGCCTCGATGGGTTGTTCCAAATGGCAATGAGGCCTGTGGGGGAAATGTACCACTTTCATAGGGGCTTTTGTGACGCACTTGGCAGCCACTGAATTTAGACAGGACCATTGCATGTTTGGCTTCAAGTGCTTTATGTTTTTCGTTTAGTTGCATTCAGCGCATGTCTGTAAGCCTTAGGTTTTCAAACTCAATTTAATCATCATCTGAGCTCATCTGAAATGCTCTTTATATGCATTGACAACTGAGATGAAACTGTGCAAAATGTTATCAGAGGATGATATCAGAGGTCAGCCTAAGTGTGACAGCCTTACAGTTCACAAACAGTCAGGTGTCGAACTCAGTGGGCTGCTCTTGCTTTGCTGGGCCCTTCTGAGGGCTCACTAGTTGGGGCATCTTCAGTCTGAGCAGAAGTGGTCTCCGAGCCCGTGTTACTGTCGCTGGTTCCTTCCTCCATGGCTCCCTCTGGGACGCTCTCTTTATCCTCTGACACCCCTTCCTCACTGCCTGGATGAGCCTCAAGCTCCACTGAGGCCTTTGGCTTCCCTGAGTATAAGACACAAAAACATGATATGATAGAAAAACACGAGGCTCTTGTAAGACACCAAAAAGCACCAGAGTCACAAACAAAAACAGGGAAATGTGGCTCACCAGGTGCGTCTGTGTTGTTAGTTTCTGTGTCCTGGCCCTCTTTGTTGCTACTTTCACTTAGAGAGTTTTGCTGGGACTTGTTGCCATGTGTTGCACAAATGTGTTTTTCTTCTTCTGCTAAGACACAAGTCGGAGCCTCTCTCGCACCTCGGTCTCCTGCATCCTTCTCTCGTTCTGCCATCCGTTTGCGGGCTGCCTCTTCTGCTGCAGCAATCTCTGCAGAAATCTTCTCCATGTCCACTTCCACTTTCATACAGCATAGCTTTAAAGTACATTGAACGTAAAGTTACTTAATGTGAAAAGGTGAAAACATTTGCTGCAGTCTTGAGTGTGCTGTGCATGCTGATCTGAATGACTTTTTCTCTCTTTTAATGTATATAAATAATGTCACTGAATAAACACAGTTCAATTTGTTGACTACAACAATGCCCCAATACATGTTCAGTTTTAGATATGCTGCTTCTCAGTCAGTAAATGGGTGTTTTAACTTAAGGATATATGGCGCCACCTGTTGTTAACAGCAGACAGTGACTTTAATTGCACAGTGCTGCATCTTACTTTAGAACAACAGTTATTATGGGGGCTACAAATTGTAAACAATGCAAGCTATATGAATGCCAGAACATGTGGATGGAGTTAGCAGCATCTGGTAGCTGTGAGGTGGGCGTAGACTGGCACATAGCTACACACTGTACAGTTAGACATGCATAATGAGGCTTGCGTGCAAGTATGCGCAGACCAAGCTTCCTGACAAAGATGCTGTACCCTTTTGAGCTCATTTGTGAATGACTCTGTAGCTTCAATGAATTTTCTTTTCTTGTCCTGGTGGCGGTCTTCAATCTGAAGCAGCTCTGCCTCCAACTTTCTCTGTGACACAAGACCCACAGGCACCACAGTTATTACATCATTAACCAAAAAAAAAAAAAAACAAAGCAGCCTGTAAGTGCCACGATTATGGGAACGTTAAAAACCCCAACCTGATCATACCTGGTGTACCATTAAAGACTGGACCTGACGTTTGAGGACCTGCATGCGAGCAGTGGTTACAACTGACCGCACATCTGGGACTACACTCTCACTTAGAATCTCGCTGATCAGACGGTGGTTGCGTTGGAAACGGGATGCTGCTGAGTGCTTTATAGAAAATCCGTCATCATAGTCTGAGGACATGAAAAACATCAGAGTGATTACAACTGTCTTAGGAGGTATATTTTTTAACGCACCTGTCACGAAGCAAAGAATGGAGATGTGTTACACAGTCACTATCACACAGTATGAAAGGCTTCAACAACTATGGCATAAATGATACAAAACAAAATGATGCAAATACTGCTGTATCTAGATACTATAAACATAAGGAGGATTATTGCTCAATGTTTATACAGAGTTAGAGTTAAGTATAGGCCATTATGTCAAAACACATCCTTAAGTAAAGCAGGACCGTTATTGTTAGGTGAATGGGACAAGCAGTTAATTATAACCCACTGTACGTGGACAGATGTAGTCTGCAATTTTCATTCGTTAGCAAATGTTCTTCTTTGTCTTAAATGTATACTCCTTTGCTGTTTAAATACAGGATGATGGTGCCGGAATGTTAAATTCAAAACAGTTAATCTACAGTGCCTTGAGACAACAATCATACCTGGTTATTTTATCCACAATCAAGAATTAAGTCAAGATAGACTCTAATCGAATTTTGGATGTTGTAAAATTGTTATTCTGTCAAAGTGTTAAGAAAAAAATCTGACTACATACAGCCTGTTGGTGTAGAGATTGCAGTTTACAATACATCAATTACAATACAATTCATTAATTTTGACATTAAAAGAACTGATCAATAAAAGATCAAAGATGTTTGTCCGATTAAACTATATATTGAATGTCAAAAAATATGTTTACTGGCATCATTTTAATAAGTCATTTACAATTAGTTGATTCTAATTGTATCTGAACATATCAAAATGCCAAGACATTTCAACACTATTATATACGTGACAACCCTTTTGGCTCTGTTGTGGCAAAACTCTGCTAAACCTGTGTGATAAAACAATCACTCAGAGTAGGTAACATCTGAAGTTGTGGCTGTTGTACACCCTTGTGTGCACTCATGAAACTTTCCAGAGAGCAGATATGAACCACAACTGCCATGCTGACACTTGTAAAGGAGCTCACATACTGAAGGTTGTCAGACACGACACCCCGACAAGAAAAAAAGGAAGTAATACACTTTGTTGACAATGTAAAAGGTTACATTTTTTCTTATGTTTAAAAATTCAGTGGATTTCGTCACACTTTGAGGAACCTCATATTTTTCAACTTTTTCTTTTAGCACAAGACTATCCTTCTGCATGATGAGTGCTGTTTTGGGTTACTTTGCATGAAAATAATTAAAACCACTGCACTTCCTGAATGTGTGGTATTGCTACATTACACTCCTGGAAAACCTTTAACAAAGAGTTAATCTTGTTTTGCTAGTCAGTCCACAGTACAGACTTCTCACAACGAAAATAAAGCTTTGCTTTTGACTTTAAGTCTCTTGAAGGTACTTTATCGCTGCCAGCTGTTCTGAAAGAGAAAGAATATGGCTGCACCTCTGGGTCAGAATTCTTATAGACTTATTTAATATGTAGCCACGAGGAATCTAAATCTTATGTAATCTTTGATGTACGGGCAGTCTGTTAAGAACACAACCAACTGGGATAAAGGCTTTGACATTTTTATGGTCTGAGGTGTTTCTAAATTGCAATCGTTTTTATCTGTAGTTTTCCTGTATGTCATTATCTTCTACTGTAACCCAGCCAGACCCCAGACAAGCATCATTTCCTTGAGGTGGGTGTAACTCAAACGTCTTCTTCTGGCTTGTGTGTCTTACATGTGTGTATGTTTCAGTCTTTAAAACAACAGAGACAAGAATGTAAATTTTGCAATTATGTCCTAACCAATGCCAAGAATATCTACAAAATCTAAACAGCTGTACAAAACAAAGACAAATTTTGTTCCATTTGCAGCTTAAAAGCAAAAACGGCATGTCAAAGGTAGCATTAACAAAGATGTGGATAGTTGTAGCAGTGTAGGAGGAGGGAAAAAGATAACAGTCTTTGGGTGTGCGGAATGGCAACTCTGTGTGGTCGTGCTACAGTAATTACAGCTCTGTCACAGTGCTCTAAACCTTGGGAGACAAAGCATTTAGCAGAGTGGCCTTACCATCTGGATCCTCCGCTGGCTGGATACTCATGTAAGGCTCACCCTTGTCCAGTCTGGACTGCCTCTGGCGGCTCTCCTCTTCTAGAGCTGCCTCGGCTCGGCTTTTTGCATTGACGTAGGCCAGGTAAGCTGGCGAATTGTGATAGGCCTTCATGCTCTCATTATACTCAATCTACAGTGGAAAAGGTGACAGGAATGACAAGGAAACAGAGAAGGCAAGCAGACACAACATGTGGACCCCTCGTTTTAATCATACACCACATGATAAGGAAAGAGGTTTACTCAGGACTGTTAAGAAGGAAGGAATGATGACTGGAGGGACCCACAACTGTTGGAGACACATCTACTGGTCACCCATCAGAAAAACCCCATAAACATCCCTTGTAAAACAACCAACCTTCTCTGCTTCGTAGTCATTCAAATAATCCTGTTTCTCCTCATCAGTGAGGTCCCTCCACATGCCACCGATTATCTTCCCAATTTCCCATAGCTTCAGATCAGGATTGGAGGCTTTTACTTGATCCCAAACCTGGTGATGAGAACCAGACATGGGTGTGGGGTTGGGTTGGGTTGGAGGGGCTATAAGTGGTTATCTCTTTGCAGAGAGGTCACAAACCAGAGGAGGCCGTGTGCTTTAAGCTCCTTCTCCAAGTTGATTATTCCCACTAAGTGCTCTGGACATTCCTACCTAAGAACCTGGTGTAATTTGGCTTCTCACCTACCTCGATAAACAACTATTTCTAGTTTCTGAAACTAAATTTATATCTTACTTTCTCTGAGCTGATAGAATATCTTAAAGCAAAGCATCCCTGTCTTCCAACAGAGCACTTGATGATGCAAATTGTAGCAATTAATACTGTTCACTTACCTTACGACTATATCTCATATATGGCATCAGTGGTTTATCAGGTGGCTTGGGTGGCTTTGGGATATTTATTCCAGAGGAATTCTGGTAGACAAAGAAGAGTGACCTTAAGGTATGGTTGCTGCTGCGTGATTAGGCAACCATTAAAATACTGTTCCTGAGCTAGACTGAGTACAGCTTGTGCAGATGCACTGTTGTGTAATTTTTTATTAAACTATCAAATATGCACTGAGAGGCTTGGAATCATATGCAATATGTACTAAGATCATTCTGTTATATTTTAGTTAATACGGTTTAATTAATGTCAGTTTGAGGCAATACACAAGTCAGGAACCCCATAGAGAACGATGGAACAGCACTGACTGTGAAAAAAACAAAAACAAAAAAAAATCTCACTTAAGCTGAGATTTGCCCATAATGCTATTATCAGAGTCAGCCAACCACAGCTTGCATGCAGCGACTAAATTACTGCTCAGCAGCCAGAGCCATGCTGAGCTGCAAGTCTGTAATGCCATGGCAACACTGATGGCATGGGTTACTTAACATTGCTGTCAGAAATGCAGACCTTGAAAGGCATGTGGTACTTGAATACAGAGATGGACTTTAAGCCAGTCTGCACTGTGATGGAGGCAGCCGAGGGAGTTTGGAATGGCACACACTTCAGATTCATTCTCAGCAATGGAATAGGCTAAGCTTTGTGATGCTTACTATTCTGCAACACCTGCTGTTTGAACAGTGGTAATGCAAAATTACATCTAAACAAAGCAAAGGTTGATGCTATTGATGATGCTTGCAAAATCTTCTGCAGTACCTTTCTTTGACTAAGCCCAACTGCAAGTAAAAGTTCAAACTAAAAAATAAAAATGACATTTTTTTCTTTTTATCTTATATGTACTGTTATTTATCTTTCTGGATTGTTTCAGTGTGAGTTGACAAGTTTGGTAGTTATGGGACATAGAGATGCCTGCCCTTTCTAAAATACACTAGAAATTAGATAGCAATCAGTTTGTGGTGGTCAAAGTACCAAAACAATTTAATCTGAAAACTTAACGACAAAGATATCATGACCTGCTTAATTAATATAACCCAAGACTTTGTTGTACGTAGATTTGAATAGGAACTAATTTCTCTTTATTAAACTACAACCACAAATGGTGTGCTGCATGAAAGGAAGCTTGTATTTACTCAGGCAAGACAGGCATATGCTCATGACAGCATATGATGGTGCACATTAATGGCTTCTTCCACAGAGCTTTATTGTTAACAAGCCTCATTAGCTAGCCTGTCATCCATTAGAAGATGCATGTTTCCAATCTGCAGTGAGAAGAATACAAATATGTTTTTTAGTTCTTTAAGCACCACAAGCCAAGTGCCATCTAGTCCAATTGTATTCGAGAACACAAACATCTCTACAGCCGATATTTCAAACACCAAGTAACTCATGTTATAATATTGTAGATGGAAAAATATCACCAGGTGAGAGGAAAAATATATATTTTGGGGTGAACTTTCCCTGTAACTGTTGCAGATTTTAATTCCTTGTCTGGGGTCTGATTGATATTTTGTCATTTTAACTCTGTATTAATATTCATACCGTTACCCGACTGTTGCTGCTTTGGCTCCCTCCCAGTCTGTAGTTGTTGTAGGCAAGGTGGCTGTATGGGTTGTACCCCACAAACCCGGTAGTGTTGGGCATTTGCTGATGGAAACAAATGAGACAGAAATACGAATGAGAAATGACGTAAAAGAAGGAGGGAGGGTGCAAATACATAATATGTAGGGAAAATGCAAAATAAAGAAACTTGCATTCATGCTGGGGCTATAAGGAAAAAAACTTTTCAGAAGCAGTGGTGTATAAGCACATCAGTCTGTGTTACAGACAGGGGTTGTGGATTTAAATAACATACAAATCACTATTTAAAAAAAATTAAGTATAAACTGTACATAGATGAAGTCTTAGACAGCAACACCTCCTAACTGGGGGTACCCAGATAATATTTAATGTTATTAAATGGGTACTTACTGTTGTTGGGGCAGGAGGAGGGGGAGGGGCATAAGACGGTCTCTCTGTGAAAGAAAAGGTCTCAGTCAAACACCAGCATAATGCAAATATTGCAGTGTTATGACTCTTTTACTTATCACAAATTTATATTTGTTTTTGGGATTTGTAAGCACCTTCAAAGGTCTTATTATCACTATTAGCTAAACATTCCTGGTTTTCTTACTTGACATCTTTGATGTGAGGAGTAGGTATCAGTCTAATCCGGTCATTGACTCTGCAATAAGCACATCAAAATTGTCAAAGCTTTTCAAAAAATGATTTTTTAAGTTGTTTTTTTAACAGGATCATACTTTGCTTAAAACAAAGAGATGCCAGTGATGATTTTCAGACAAATAGGGCTGGCTAAGGCGAACTAGCATCGATGTTACCTCGACGCTAACTGAATCTGACTTGATACTGACAGTTTAGTGAGAACGTTTGAAAGTGACAGAAGATGTATCAATAGCAGCGTTAATTCGTGCGTTATTTGCTTTGGGAGATATCAGGAGGGGATAATGGGTATAACATCCACAGTAGTTGACTTGAGAACCTACTGGTTTTCCCCGTTCATATAACCGCTAAGTTAGCGATATATTTCTACTGGATCCAATACACAAGCTGTATCTTTTAAGCTAACATCAGCATGCTAATGAGGTTAGCTTAAATGATTTGTTGTCTTTTTTCTCAGCTATGTTGGCTAATCGATTGTAGAGGCCACCAATAAAAAGATCACTTGTTAAAGGACGTGACCCTAACTCTAAGTAATAACTATACTGTCAGGACTGCAGATAGTCGACACAAAGCTATGTGGTTAAGTTAGCTTAACGTTAGATGGTCAAAATAACCAGCAGGCTGACGGCTAGCGTTAGCTAACTTGATAGGTAGCTTAGCTACCTAAGCTAAGAGGAAAAAAATGCATCTCTGGGATATTGTTAGCATGCAACGTCAAGTCAGACCAACACATCTAAAGATACACAAATTCCTATAGAATCTGTAGGTGACAAGTAAGCATATATACTTTAGTGTTGGCCAAAGAACTCACCCTAAAACCTTAAGTCCCAACCACAGTGTGTACGTTGTGGCTTTAACAGGGAAGGCTAACCGCCTAGCTCAAAGAAACAGTCCCCACAATAAACGAAGGAAATGGGGTCCACTCGTAAGATTCCTGCAGAATCTTCCAGAATTGCACCCCCACCCTCTCCTCATTACAGCGGTGTCTTGCCTCAGTGCTGATGCTCATCGCCCTCATATGTCGCTGCTGTAGCTATTACTTGCTGATATGACAGCAGAAGTATCTTTCTCCTCAGGAATAGTCTTTCCATTCATAGGAAAGTAAAACGTTTTATAACAGTGCCACTAAATATGATTACACATACTACCTTCATGGAAAGATAAAGGAGCCTGTGAACTTGGAAGTTAAATAGAGGCAAGAAGGTGACCCTTATTATTACCATGACTGCAAAATTAGTAAATGTGCCATTGCACATTGCAGATGCTGTACGATTTAAACTTTTTTTGAGTAAACTAATAATTTCAGGCTGTAATATTTTTAAAAAGAAGCTGAAATGACTTATTATGTCACCGTAATTTAAGTTGCATTATGGATGCATCACAGGTTACTAAGCCTCTAAGAAAAACAAAGTTGTCCTATTCACTGCTCCCTTGTTTTCAGAACTGAAATGCTTTGCATTCTTGTTCACATTGTTTAAGAGCCGCCCAGGTCAATAGTTGTAATAGTGTATTACCTAAAGATAACAAACCAAAGCCTGTAGGATTTAGCTTATATCTCTGTCCATTCAACCTGAATAGTGCATGTTTTGGATTTGTTAATTGATTGTGTTCATTGTGACCCTGTTTCTTTCTGTTTACACTGCACACTTGAGAGCTTATTTTATTTCTGCTTGACCTGCATCCTCTATAACATGCATGAAGGCACTGTTGGGATCTCATCTGCAGGTGTGGTGCTTCATCTTCTTTTCATCCAACAGGCAATGGCCAATGCAATGTATGGATGGAAATGGGAGCAAATTCCACACAAGGCATGGCCAGGACCTTGTTTAGCATTAGACACCTGTGATGGAGAACATCTGGAGGTAGGGTGGAGGTCACATGCCTGCTGTAAGCTACTGTGCAGGCTTAACACAGACACTCACGCAGGGCCTCTTAGGCACAGCTGTGGAATTGTGGATGCCCAGGGGCAGAACAGGGCCTGTGACATTTTGAATCAATCAGAGGGAAACCCATAAAGCTGTTCTTCTACCGCAGATTCCGACCCAGTTTTTAAGCCTGTATAGCTCTCCAAAAAAGACTCAGACAGTGGAACTAAGCAGACTTGAAAGTTTAATCTGGTGGTGGATGATGGAGGTATTTTTAGAAGCTGCTGCAGTCAGATTACTATGATGTATCATTCCAGAGGTATACCTTTGAAAAATACCTTAAGTGTTACTAACCAGTCTGTGCAACCAGCATCCAGAATGGGCCTAGAGAAACATATGGGACTCAGTGTAAACAAATATTCATCTAAAAACAGAGATAAAAATGACTTTGTCTTGGGATATCTATATGTTTTGAACAATGAGCGGTGATGGCAATTGAATTAGCATCAGTAAAATCAAATGAAGTAGGATGAGATGTGGACAACCCAATATCAATAATAGTATTTGCATTTTATTGATAGAATTGGCCTGTCACTAATTACTTGTTTATCTAGTTTTACATCCAATGTGTAATCCCTGCCGCTAGATGTCTGTATCTCAGAACAACACAAACAAAATACGTAGTTTGATGACATTGGAGAATGATGGATTTTTTTTTATTTCATTGTTAAACAGCTACCATTGCAGATGAAAATCTATCTGCCAAGGCAGATATGTTCACATACAAAGTGATAAATTAAACTTATTTATATCACATGTAGTCAGGTTTGCCAGCTTCCTTCCTCATTATTTGTTATTCCAGAACTTAGCAACAGGAGACAAAATAAAAACCTACTGTTACCTTAAATTAAATGTTAATGTTATATTAATGTGTGTTCACAAATCCACATAATATCTAACAAGATAAAATCCTTTTACACATTTTAATGTAGAAATGTTACATAATGAGAGTTTTATGCCTCATTTATCTGTACTCTTAACTTTTTATATTTATATATTTTATCTATATGATACAGGCTGCCAACTTAGTCATCTCTACCTTTTCAAAATCATTTTTCAAAACATAGTTGCATTCTGGAGTTTTCATTTTGCATATTCTTGTGACTTATTGGCCAAAAAACATGTTGGTACCAGGGTATCCAAGATCAGCTGGAATGACCCAGTGCTACTACTAATATAAATACTGCCCCTTATACACAACATAACACAACAACACAAGCATTGTAGTCTCTAAAATGTTTTAATTGATGTATTACAATGTGTACATTTTTATCAGGTAAACATTTACAATGTAAGTGACCATTTTATTGGTTGAAACTCTATATTTCAGTTCTCTGATCACTTCAGTGTTAGAGTAATAACGGTCCTGCTCTGGACAAGATACACAAGACCTTAGCTGTTTCCAACCCCAGTCCATTTGTATGCATGCAAACATTACTTCATATCTTCTACAGATTAATAGATAATATCAAAGGCAAACAGGAACAGTCTATTCTCAAGAAATGCAGTTACAGTTCAGTACAGCAAAGTTAGAGATCAAGCAACGCACTATAGCTGAAATACACAGTTTATGTAGTTAGAAGGCCTTTACAAAATAAAAACCAAATCCATATGTCATCCCTCTTAAAGATAAGGATTATTGAACCAAGAAAAGTGTTTGAATGTATTTCATAACAGTTAATAACATTAGCTAATGATAAAAAGAATTTCACCAGAACTTTTTGTGTGTATACGTTGATTAAGTACTGACATCTTCAAAAACTTTGCTCTTTTGCAAAATTTTTTAGGTTAACTTTTTTTTAAAATATATTTTAAAGCTGTAGCAATGATTCTCTACCCATACCATCATCTATGTATCTGTCTGTGTTTTAGTGAGCTACCTTTGGATACTGTCTTGAGTGACAAGTAAAGTGGTTATTTAGTGGCAAAGGACCATTTCCAGGAAAGGTGATAAATTGACCATTGAACTCAGTGAAAAGAATAAATTCCTTGCAGTAGTTACAGGTAACTAGGGACCAAAAATGTGTGATTTAATGTGTGTTTTGTAGCAAAATCATAGAAGACAAAGTGTACATAAAAACACCTTCCAATTTATTTATGTGTATAAATACATCACGATGTATTAAAGGCATCAGAGAGACCCTCAGTCTGAAGAGAGGGGGCCCAGTATCGTTGGATGCATTTTGTAAATGGGCTGGTCAAAATCCGCTGTCCCCAGCCAGCTGGTATGAGATTAATTAAGTTAAGTGATATTAAGTGTTACACTATTCTGCATAATTAAACAAATGAGAGAAGCACCAAATGAGGAGCTTTTTTCTCGTTCTAATATAGATGCATTTACTACTGCAATCTAGAAAGATTAGACCCAATTGAATATTGAAAAATGTGCAAAAATGCATAAAAGTAATAGTTTTCATGGCACTCGGCACATGGTGTGAAGCCAAATGGACTTTCCTATAGCATTTGGTGCTCAAATAGATCTATTTAAAGCTTGATTGATGTTGAGGTATAATCAGAGTATGGCGACATGGAAAGAACCAAAAATCCATTGTCGGACAGTAGCTGTTAATGTCTGCCCTGTTATGATCTTTTTTTTCTTTTCAACATATCTAATATGCCTGCACTGTAGCTTACACAGCAATGATCTGTTAGGTTGACATTTATGCGATTCTATGTGGGAATGAGGTGACACCTCACGGGGCCCACAGCTCTTTACATCTCTTCCCTTGAGAACTCAAACCCACCAACAACAATAATGTCTTCCATTCAAGACAAATTTTTGCTCGAGTCAATAATAACCCAAGTTTCGGATGGAAGAGAAAAAGCAGACTGTCCACATCTGGTGGTAACGAACACCAGCAATAGCTTAAACTTGCTACTCTGCACTGAAAAACACCAGCACAATCAAACTGCTTGACTATAAAATAATAAGAAAAAAACAGCCTCCCCTATGTGTTCTAAAAATCATGAGTAACTATGTCACTGCACTGGTAAAAAATCCTTTAATTACAAATGTGACTCCTCACAGATGGTACGAAACCTGAAAACTAGAGCTGACAGAGATTAACAGAAGAAATTCTTCACTGCTACACCAGACTCCAGGTTTCAAAGCTTGTGTTGAGGGTTGCTATGCTGCCAGGTGCTCAACCATTTTCAACTTAATACACTCTGCATTTGTTTTTATGAGACACATCACACCTGCAGTTTAGTAGCACCGACCTATAGAACATTCAGCCAGTAAGCTGCAGGCGTAGTTTAAAGCCAGTGTGGGATTTTCCTTTCATATTTTAACAATATGATTGAAAACAAACCCTTAATTGGTAGCTAAAGCAGATGGTCACACACTTAGGTGATCCTTACACTTGCTGATGCTAATTGCTCCATCTCAGGTAAATCCTGTTCCTTTGTTCCAACACTAAGCAATGCCTAATAAGTGCAGAAGGCATTTCTTTTGTCATGTATTTTGGCACATTCAGTATATAGCACCACCAAAAGTTCTGCCAAGCAGCCTGTTTAGAGTGAAATCCTGCATGTTGAAGCATATTCATATGAGAGTCACACTGGCATTGTAACACCAGCTGGAGAAATAAGATTATCCTATCAGCAGTGTACAGAGTTTCTAGTCGGGCTACTCTGCCAGTCCTTCTGGACTACGTGGCTGGAGGAGAATACACAGTTAACCACGTCAATGAGGCAAATCTATTCTGGCCTTTCAGAGATACTGTATTTCAAAACTGATCTCACTTTTCACTTTGGTCCTGATGTTGTGAGAAGCTATAGCTCATTGTTTGGTAACTCAGGGCAGGGATTTTTGCATTCTTCTGTTACCCCTGTTTCTTTTTTTATTTCATATGTTGTTCTCATCCCATGATTTATTACTACTCCTTTGTCATTGCTGAACTAGACCTTGTGTTTGCGAACGCATTTTACGGTTTGTTTTAACCTACTTACCAGATGGGCAGGGTTCTTACCACATATAGGACAGTAGAATAAGAGCCATATGTCACAAACATTTATACACATTGTGTAGAAAAACTAGAACACAATCCTTTAATTGATAAACTTTCTTGCATTGTCCTGATGCAGTAATTTAAACTGATCTAGTGCTCCAGAGAGAATAAAACAGACGCTAACAGCTCCTGTTGTATCTCAGGTCTGATTATCTAGTGGAACTGATGCATTTTCTTACTTTTCAGGAATACTCTACTGTAATTAGACCAGAAAAAACAACATGTTTTGCTCTCTAGCAAATATCAAAACTACAATTGTTATCTGTGGAAGTTTTTTTTTTCTTCTGCCACCTGTTACCTCAAAGCACATGTGTCAAAAGACTATCAGTCTTAAATTCAGAAAGTAGAAACAGTACACAAGTGCTCAAAGACTCAGACATCACATACTCTCACACACAGAAACAAAATAGCAAAAGAACTCAATTCAATGATTTCCTTTTTGTTGCGCAAGCTCAAGTACCGTTGGCCTCAGGTGAAGCAGGGCTTTAGAGTGAAGTCCTTTCCTCGTGTAGTTCTACTAATAAGCACCAGTAGAGTTCAGCTGGTCCTGCACCCTCACTGCCACTCCTCACTCCTCAATCCCTCAGGGTCGCAGTCATTAACTGGTGGCAGTCCAGATCCCCTCGTAGTTCCAGAGGCCCTGGCAGCCTCATGCCTGTCTTCTGGTCCACACACCAGCACTTCCCCCGCTGGCCATCACGTGCAGGATGACACTGTGAGCGTAAAAGATATGTGGAATATACTAATTACACATGACAGCTTCCTCAGGTCCATGTTTAAACTTACAATAAGTTATATTTCCTTATTGAAATAGCTCAAAAGTTACTGTACCTTTATCATAAACTTTGTTGATTTGTGCACCTACATTTTCACAAATGTTTTCAACAATGTTTTGAACTCAAAAAAATCAGCATTTCCTTTCAAGATAAGTTGTTTTTTTTGTGCCTATTGCTAATTTTCAGGGTGACACCAGTTAGAGGGTGAAGAAGGAAGTCAATAATTGGGACTAAATGTAACATGAATAAAACTAAAATACATAAGCTCATTTGCTAACATTTCAGACTGAGTCAGATAGAATTTTATCTACAATTGTGAATGTTTGACCAAGAAGTAAACAAATCTCATGATCCCACATTTCTTCACAACATCATCTAACTATGTCTTTTGTTTTAGACTTTCCCTCAGAAGCACCAGAAATAGGCAGAAATTACATATTGTGCATTTAAATGATAAAAGTTGTCTGAAATTTATTTATACATTAATTGTGAATACACAGAGACAATTCTGCAGTTCCTCTCAGTTGTATAGACTTTGTTGGCATTTTTCATTATCAATATTATAATAAAGTCATAGAACACAGGGCACATTACATGAATAAGAATCTAATGCTTTAGCAACTAGTGAGGTAATATAGTGTGGCTGCTAAAGAGCCTGATATTTCCCTCAGGGGTCAGTGGAACAAAGAGAGCTTAAAAAATGAAAAAAAAAAACTTATTACAAAGGTGAAAACAAACACGACTTAAAGAAAATGCAAATTTTGTCATTTATCTGCTTTATGTGTAAATAAGCTTATGTTTAAGCATATATTTTTAGGGTGGTCATTTGTTAGTGTTGTGTTTACAGCTTCCCCCAAAATTCAATGAATGCAGGGTCATGCAGTGTAATAGCGAGCGGTATGGGAAAAGGTTACAGATTAGTTTGATTATCTTGAAAGAGTAGATAGTGTTTTGTTGACAGTGCTATAATTTTCTCAGATGACAACAGGTCTGGCTTTTGAAGCTCTTTAGGATGCAGCGCTTTGCTTTTTTTTGCATCAATGTTCAAATGATTGAGTTTGTTGTTGTCACTTATTCAACATTAAACTAAATTGAGAGAATTTTATTTACTCACCAATGCTCAAAGATTAAGTCAAAGTGCACCCAGCTGGCACTTAAGTTACCTTAAACACATTATAAGAAGTATTTTAGGTAATTTGATTATTTGATTACAAGCCTCTGAGAGTCCTCCTGCAAACTTTTTACAATTCCTGTAATTACAAAATTTATAGTGTATTTTTTGTGCTTTTACTCAGGTGAATTCCAGTTCCAAAAGCCCTCAGGGCCAGTTAATAATCTCAGAGCAACCCTGCCATAAAATGATTCCCAGTTGTCCCTCATGACCTGTGCTTCACTTCTCAATAGGTTTTATCACAGTGCAGTTTTAGTTAAACAGTAAACAGATGCCTGAGAGCCTGAGCAGACAGAGACCACTTTAACCACGTTACACAACCAACCCTTGATGACTGGAGCTTTTTCTTTTATCACTGACTCTGCGTCTGCTGCTTTGATTACATACACAACTCAGAGCAGTCTTATCTCTCTTTTTATGTTCTCTAAGTCTCTCACTCTTATCTGCATAGTTGCCCAAACTTGCAAAGGCAAAATACTGTTACAAATTGCCTCCATCCCAGCAATAAAGTGATTATTCTCTAACTGTTTAGTGGAAACCACATTACACATGCATTGTGAAAGTAAATCACTTTTTATATGAGCCCAGCAAAATAAGGATCTTGGCATTACCGTGACAGTCTGCTCGCAGACACTTTTGCGTTGATCTTGAGGTAGTTAGGCTCGTAATATTTCATCAACTGCAGGCATGTTTTGTGTTTTGGCACATAGATTGATTATATGCTTTGAAAGAAAATGTTTGAAGTATTCAGATAGGCTTTTCTATTTAAACTGGCTTAAAAGTAGAGATTCACAGTTCAATCACACACTTGGCCATGAGCGTTTGCTTGAAATCACAGACCTGTTTAGCATGGAAATCTCCGTTCTTGTCACAGTTGGGTATGGGGATTGTAAAGAGATCATCATGTGTGCGGGTATTGGATGCCAATCTATCCAACGCTCTTTGTAGCTCAGCACGACATGGAGCCTGCAGGAGAAATACATTTCAGTTAATGTTTATTCACATCAGCAGACTTCTGTGGACGTAGATATGTGCAGACATTTGCATTGCTTCAAGAAAACTTTGTGGTATAAAGAAAAGGCAAATTGTTATCCCTAATTTTCAAAATGGCTCTAAAAAAACATAAGAATAAGAAACATAAGAAGAAATGGCTCTAAAAAACATAAGAAACATAAGAACATAAGAAAAGAACATAAGATGAAAAACACACTATAAGTTTAGATATAACTTCAGTTAGTCTAATATTAATAATAAAAATGAACTATCCGAAAAATGTTGGATGGTAATAATGTAAGTTTCAAATGGTGCTATTTGTAACATTTATCACCAATTGCAGTGCAATACTTCGAAACTCACACATTTTTATCTGAGCTTGGCTAGAATGGTGGCTAAATCTGTTTCGTATCATTTGAGCGAATCATTATTAATGGCTCATAATATAAAGCGCTGTGTTTATGATGTAACCTAAAGGTCCCATATGGTCTAGCAGTTAGGGTTGCTGGATTTTACCCAGACAGCCTGAGCTCAACTCAAGTTATGGGAACAGTATTTCAGTCAATATAAATTTGTTGCCATACACTTTTGAACTTCCATAGCACAGATTAAACTAGACATTAAATCCAACATATAAAGTATGCCAAGCTTATTTGGCCTCTCTAGAGCAATTTTACTTTACTTTGGGCTAAAAAGATACATGTATTACATTCAGTCCTGCAGTTAATGCTCGGCTCATTAGAGAAACAGGACGTCATTTTGGATTCAAACTTTGTGCTTTTGTATTGGGGTAAAAGATAATTACTCACTCTAATTACACTTAACCTGCTGAGAACATACCCTCTAGTGCTCATAGGAACTCATGGCAGGTCCTGCTGAGTCATGATTTCAATATTAATTGCATTATTAATAATTAAATAATAGTCCAAGTGTTGTGGTGTGATAGCTACACTCAACATCTCACAGTTTGTCTTTTGACCCAAAAAATGTCAACACCCTTACATAGTTTGTGCGTGCATCTGGAAATATTCATGGGCCAACTAATGATTTCATGTGAATGCATCATTCTGACGGGCTTTTTTTTATCAGTTTGTACAACTAATTCAATTGTAACCCTTCAAAGGCTTTAAAACCTTTAAAAATCTTTAAAACATATGTATCCAAAACAAAAGATAAACACACCTGGGAGGACAATCCAAGTAAATATGTGCAATCGTCTATATGTGTGGCATTCATGTGATTACTTTCTGTGTTAAGTGAAAGCACTAAACTGTGGTGAAACAAGGCTGTTACTGATTAATAGGGATGTTATAATCCTCCTCTTGCCAATGTTAAAACAGCAAATTGCATGTTGATGTCAATGTGCACCTGTACTTTATTTCACAAGACCTCAATTAAATGTTACGGTCTGTAAATAACTAATTTGTACAATTTATAACCTGACTGTGAAGCTTGCTTTGGAGCTATAAAGCCTTAATGTAAAACACCTGTAGGAGCTGAGGTAATGTGTTGTAGGGGGCGGGGGGATTTTTTTGGGGGGGTTGTTTTTTTTTCTGCAAAACTGATAAGTTGTTAGAAGACAGTTTCCCTCACCAGTGCTGCCTTGGTCTCCTCCCTGGCGGTGTTGCTTCTTTGATTTGTAGATTTGGGAGGGTGTCGGGCCAGGGTCTTCTGTATGCAGCGCTTGTCCTGAGGACTGCACCGGATATTGCTGTTGTTTGGGTGCTCAGGGATGATCTCATCCTGCCTGTCCATTGCTGAGGGACAAGGAATAGTGCTTTAGTTCTTAAATTTCAACAAGGTTAACAATGCAGTGTCAAAAATATCTGTAGGGTTTATGGTGCATGATTACAGTGCAACACATTTTAATAATATGAGAATAATTTCAGGTGAAATCCATTATTTTAATGATTTGTCCTGGTGTCAGATATAGAGCAGGAGCTGTTCTGCTACTCCTCCTTGTCCTTCTTCATAACACCCCATGCAGCTGAACGTGGTGAGATGTAGGCTAAAAATGAGGCCAGGTTAACCTCAAGGACACAGAGCCGTGTTCCCGCTCTGGGGGGTAATCTGTGCCTCAGCTCTTGCCCTGGTACTTTTCAACTACTGCACCACAGCCATGCCACAAGCTCTTGGGCTATTTAAATGATACCACCCCTGTTCTGCCACCCTCTGTACATTGTGGTCTGTGCCACATTCACCTTTGCATCCCTATAATCCTGTAGTTCTGTGGCCCTGCAGGCAGCCAGCTGCTTCCTCAGGAAATGCCCCCCTTCCTCTTCATTCTCCACCCCTCCTCAACAACCTCAGTCTGTGCCAGATGGACGTTGTTAGAGGGTATTTGCACTGTCACAAGTGGGCAGAGCTGTGTGTGTGCGTGTGTGCCCTAGTTGGTGGCTGGGGTGCACAAGATGAATAAAATGAGGGATAAAGGTTGTGTGTGTCTTTCTGTGTGCACATGCGTGTTGACTTTCACCTGTGGCCTGTACAACTTGGCAGCGTTTTATGCTTTGTGCTCATAACCCATGGCATTTTACAGATTTGGCTCTGGAATCAAAGAACTTAAAACTGCGGTTTTACCATTTTTAAGCTGTTCTCACTCTGATCATTAAACCAGATCTGAGCTTTGGTTAATATCTTAGGTCACTGCCAGGCATCCATTTAATTACTGTTGGCAAACACACAATGGAGGTGGGTCAGTAGTAGCCTCTTTAATCTTGTGCAATGTGCAGCCTTTTTTCAGGTCTACAATGCATGAGGGCACTCATACACACATTCAGACCAGTGCAAGCTTTTATCTGCCAGTTCTTAAGCTAGTCCTGGCCCTGCTGTCTGGGTTATTGATCTTGGGCCATTTACTAGTGATGACTTGAATATTTTTACAACACAGTAATAGTTGGGAGGTAACCACATTTCTTTAAACTTCATAGACAGTCATCTTGCTTGGCTTATCTTGTCTGGGAGGGAAGTGTCTCTTGGCTGTTTGTATTTTTAGTCTTGTTGGTGTTAAACCTGGCTCATCAGCACTTTCTTCTACAAGAGCCAACAGAGTTTCAGCTGTTTCCTTATTTCCAAGTTGTTCTTTCTCCTCTTTGCCAGTTTACACTTCTGATTCCACAGCATTTCGTAGGGTGAGGCAAAGTGATTTAGAAGTGGGTCAGGGGTGGCATGTCCTGTTTGCTACCACTGCTGTTTTCCACGGAGGAAGTTGCCACTTCTCTGTGTGGTTTCATTTGATTTGGATCAGCAGCTCTTGACTTTTGAAATATTATTTCTATTGTGCTTTATCAGCCTTAGAACTGATAAACTGCATTGCATTGCCACTCACAGGTGCACAGCAGGGATAAAGAAAGTCTTGATTCTTGAAAATTAAGGTCTTGAGTTTTGGAACAGTCTTCACCTGTCGTTTTGGCCTTGCAAACAGTGTAATGTGTGGAAACCTAACAAACAAGATCTGTTTAAGCCATTAGAAGACCACTAACACAATCAAATTCATTCTAAAAGTCTTTATCCTGCCTTGTGTCAGGACAAAAGACATATTCGATTAACAGATGGTCACATAGTCAGTGCAGTTGTGTATAATAACTGTGACACAGCACTGATAAACTGAGCATATAGTGAGCTGAAAACAAAGCTCTATTTTGTTGGCACTTAACTGATAAATTCCAGAGGTATCACACAATGAACTCCACTGCTTGCTCAATCTTGTTCTTAGTTAAATATTTCTTGTCCAATATGAGCCTGCACACTTGTAAATGTATTTTTCACACTTGCCAGCATCATTAGTTATAGGATGAGAGAGAGCAGTCTGATTGGTAGGCCCCCTCTCTCTCTCTTTCTCTGATGAATGTGTTTTCTGTTTGAAGAAACTGTCACTGTCATAGTGGTTACATCATTAAATCTACATAATCACATGCTCATGCTATGTCTTCTGTTTGTACATTTGTCTTGTTTGTACATTTGTCTTCTCTTTGCAGTCTGTGCACCACTGACATAAGGAGCTAAAGTGGACATTAGTTTTCTAGATTTGACTGTTATTGGCTTTCAGGCTGAACTTGTAAACCTTGAAGATAAATATCCTCCTCAAATAAATATTTAGTTATGCTCAGAGAGATAGGCAGAGTGCTTTCCTACAGTTTATGCTTCCACTAGCTTAGATCTTGGATCTAAGCCAAAGAAGAGTCAGCCATGTGAGACATGAATGAAAACATAAGATGCATCCTTTTAAAAATAATGGCTTCATTTGTGCTCTACGCAATACAAATATGCTAGAGATGTTCGAGGGACGTTTAAGGGATTGAAAACACTAAGAAGAGCTGCTGAGCAACTCCCCTAAAGGAAGCAGATCCTGGCTTATGTAGGAGACAGAATGAGCCTCTCTACTGTAACTTATCGGCATGTGTTTCAGCTAATAAACAACAAATTGTGGAACATTTGTAAAAACACTTACAGGTTCACTTACAACTGGAAAGTGTGTCACAAAATACATCTTTTGGTAACAACTCTTTAAAAAACATCACTGCAGGTGTGGTTGTATTTGCAAATGGTGCAGTTGTAGGTGTACTATCAGGTGTACCAATATTTTTGACATAACATTTTTAAATCAGACAGGATGGTAGAACAGCGCATTTGTTTATATGCAAAGTTGCAATCCAGCTATAGTCATGCCTCCCAAATATGTATAATATACTGAGGAGCTTTAACTAAGTAATATCCAGAAATGTGCAGTTTACATCCGTCAAGCTGCCATGTCATGTCCTTGACTGAGCAATGTTTGCCTTCCAGATTAACCAGCTCTTAACTACAGAACATTTGCAAAACAACAATTCTGGGACTAATGAAGCTTAATATGCCTTACTAGACTGCCCCCCCCACCCCCACCCCTTCCCCGATAATCTAAGCATGTTTGTTCAACTCCGAAAATTGAATGCCTAATGAACCGTCATGTATGTTATAACATGTAGTTTTTACTGAGTGTTTTTCAGCCTGTTAAGCTGCTCTGTAAAATGTTTGTTTAATAAGTTTATGTAAAAAAGAATATATCAAATGTCTAAAATATGAAAGAAACAAATGAAAAAGCAGAACAGTGTTGCAGTCAGTAATGCTAAAATTTTCAGTTATGTCTATTTGGTGCCACTGCTCAGCGCTTTGGGAGCAACTACACAACTGAGGCCTTTCCCTCAGCCAGCAGATCCGTACTCTGTTATTTTATTTATTTATGTTTTCCAAACATTGATATTTGCCAGTTTTGACAAAAGGTCTACCCATAAAACTTGCCTAGTTTGGCTTGAAATGTGAATTTCAAAAAGATACAGCAAACATGTGGTTCTCCTTGACACTTGATAGAATAGATTAAACTAAATTGACAGCAACTTATCTCCTAAAAAAAAGGACTAGACTTTAGGGAGACTATTCCTCCAAATCTTTTGTAACACTTTGATAAGTGTTTTTTTAAGAGTTTTTGGCTGCTCAAAAGTCAACCAGGCTTACTACCAAAAGATTGTTCTCGTCAGTCAACACTGGCTGCTGCCAGAGTATCAGGCTTCAGCTTTCCAGGCAGCAGGTTTCTTTGAATCAGTTAATCATCTGAGTTGATTTCAAGTTCAGTTGTGAGAGCAATGCACTGTAAGAGGGCCATTAAAACTCTATGTGTCACTTGTAAAAAAAATTAAAAGGATTTTATATCAACATTTAATCACAAAAGCACCTGTTTGTTAGAAGAAAACATGCTGTTGCTGGATTGTCAGATATTGCTAGGGAGACATCCTGAAATACAACATGTATGAATTTGAGGAGTGCAGGGAAGTGGAGATTTAGTTTTATTTCACTCTTTAAGGATCCTGCTTTGAATCCTAAATTGAAAAAGCTGATTATAGATTTTCTTTGAAAAAAGATCTTTCTTTGGGAGAATAGTCTGCTAAACATAGCCACCACAGAACTTAGTTTATAGAAACTGAATCTAAATATAAAATCTCCATCACTCACAGCCATGGCAGCTTTAGAGCAACTAATTTATTTTCAGTAAAGAATACATAATTTTGTACTTTGATAATATTTCAGCCTGACATTTGAGGCTCTTTTATTGTGTCTAATATGCCAGATAAAACACACACACACACAGGTGTGGATCAGAGACAGCAAAAATATTAATAAAAGATAGAGCAGAGACTCTTCCAGATGGACAGTCATCAGGATAAACCTTAACCTTTATCCTGGCAAAAGTCTGTTGGATCAGACACTGAACTGCATGATGAGAATAAAGCATGTTTTGGGAACTTTAGTGCAATGTGAGGTGTTTCCCACATTCACTGCCTCCTCTGAGATTCATAGTTTCATTTGTTCAAAGACATCTGAATTCCTGTCGTTTATCCAACAATATAAACTGAACTGAGAGGCTTCTCTAACCTCAGGAACATGACTCCATCCACTGCTTGTTTTGTAGATTTACTGCTTGCAGATCTGTCAGTAAATTCTGCCATAGTGAACTCAGGTAATCCCTCACTAGTCATCTATCACTTGTTGATGCACTTATGCTACTACTACATATGATGAATAGATCTATGAATAGAGGGAAACCTGCAGCTGCAGTAAATTAGGTCAAACTATTTTGAGTAACATTATTAACTAAAGTTGGGGTGGATCGTTCCTGTTTTAACATGTGTATAGCATTATGATCTTGAGTGCAAGTTTAAGCATAGCAACTTAATATTACAACATTTCTACCATCCAGTGAAGAGGTGTATTTCTAGGAACTAGTAACAAGTACAGTAGTTAACCTTAAAAAAACATGGGTTAACATAATAACTGCTGCTCAGAAAATGCAGTTAAGATCACCATTTATCAAGATGTTGAGCTATATATTGCTGTTGTGTTTTTATTGCAGGATAAATAGGTTCACATATGAAATCTTGGCGCTTGAGGATTCAGTGCTTCTCTTAGATTAGGCCTGTTTCATGTTTATGTATCTCTCAGCTCCAGCACTAGAAGGGGGTCCCTGTCCCATGGAGGACAGCAATTAGCTAATCACATTTACTCCTTCATAAGAGCCCCAGCTGTACAAATGCACTGCACAACCCAAAGAAAGCAAATACACAACATTAAGGGACATCTGCTAAAAGAGGTTAGAGAAAATCCTTATATAGCACCCTGAAAATACGTCCAAACCAATAACCAGTTCACATCTCAAAACATGCTGAGGAATATTTGTTTGTAGGAGAGAGGAAAATCTAGGTTACCGTGCTGCTTTCATAGAGACCTGTGTGCGTCACAGTCAATTGGGCATAGTTGGACAAAGTCTGGCTCCACGGACACATTCATTCATGTAGCGCCTTTGGTGCCTGTAGGTGTAAGATTTTTCATATCTGACATCTGTATCAGTTTGTAAATAATATCCGTTTCACTGTCGGGGGAAGTATTTGAATATGATACCAGGGCACACCCAGCAGGAATGTGGAGACAGATGCCAGCATGCGCATAATGATTTATTCTCAGTATTAAGAGAGAGAGGGTTTCTGAGAATGGGGTATTAAGATGCACTAAAGCTGTCTTAGACCTTGACATAAGATGCAGGATTGTTCTTGTTGTTGCTATGGAAATTGGGTGTAAGAATAGCCCTAAGGTTGATAAATTTTTGAGAGAAATGCTCTGTTTTGAATCAAAGAAAATGAACTGGACTGGTAACTCATAACTTTCCAGCCTGACTTGCAATGCATAATCTAGTAGTACTTTTTTATTAGTAGTTAGCAGCTAACCCTTAAAATGAAGTGACAACCATGAGGCAGCATAAATCTTTGTGATTCAAGTGTTGCAGCATCTAGATGCAGAGCTGTTACTGTTCGCCTAAACACCCTAAATTTCCTACAATGGGCTGTCAAGATCTGCCTCTATCCCAGGGTCTTTTTCAGTATGAATTCTCTTGGTTTTTAAAAACCCTCTTCTATTTTTATCTAGCATGTTCACTGTTGCTAGGAGTGGGGCAGCGTCAGACATGTATTCAGGAGATGCACCCCCTTGTTTAATAATGAATAAGTACGGTGAATGCGCCACAAAGGAAATCTTCTGCTTGTGACTGGAGTTGCTCTTCGCCTCTCCCCCGTGCCTGCCTGATTGTCTCTCGCTGCCACGGTTTACACTGAACATTCTTATACAGCAGATCTGAGCTGCTGCCCAGCAGAATTGATTTACAGTGAGATTTATTGGGCAGAGCTTCCCAGAGCTTTGTTATGACAGACTTCAGGGGTGAGAAGGAGTGTGGAAGCAAACAGAACTCAGTGCTCAGATTACAGAACACCAAAAACAATACTTATGAACTTTCCAAAATGTTCCATCTACTACACCCCGCCCCGGAGAAAGGACCCGAGATCCCCCCCACCCCCCACTGTGCACTATAACCCAGTTCCAGGCCAGCTGATCGGACAACACAGCATCAAAGAGCAAAAATAATGTTCAGGGAGAACAGCCGTGCCAAGCTGAGACAGCCCTTCATTTTTATCATGCTCTCAACAGCTTGCCTCTTCTTTCTGATTCCATTTAGTCATGCTATGTGCCGGCCTAACCTATGCTGGCCCTGCACAGAGAGCAGAAGGCTCTCATTTCAGCTCTGGCAGCAAGAGTGCCGATGAGCTCATCCTCATGAAGGAGCTGGACGTGGTGGGCGATGCGCTCAAAGGCTTGTTAGGACTGGGGGGGTTGGGGGGTGTTGATGCACCCAGGGCCAGGGGAAACAGATGCTGCAATGAACTGGCTAAGTTGATCCAAATCTTTGGTGTTCTGGCTCTAATAGTTAAACTACTGTCATTACCAGTAACTCTCTGGGAACTCAGGCTTAGTGGAAGCAACGCCAGGCCAGTTAGTTGATAATCCAGAACAAATGAAGGAACCACCTTGTCTACGACACATTCGTTGTCTCATATGGTCTCATATGGTATAATGGAAATCAAGACCACTCCCTTTGAGGAGAGCAGAGGAAGACAAACAGCGGAAAGCACTTTCCTCAATAGAGAGAAGTTAGCGTCAAAGCTGTGAACTGGAACTGGAAATGCAGATAAGACTTCCAGTATTGGACATCCCACTGTGTGAAAGTGGAAACAGACTTTCTTCTTTGAAAAAGGAATGCAACAGCAGAAAGGAGGATAAGAAGGCAGCTCAGAAGGCTATGATAGAGACATTGACAGTAGAAGGAGAGTTATACATCTGCAGCAGCAGGAGGAGGAGGAGGCATCCATGAAAGAGCACCAAGTGAATTACTGATTGCAGAGAGGTCTAATAGCCCCAGACTGGCCGCACTCCATTATAGTCATTTCATACAGCAGCTTTTATTACCTCCTCCCATTACAAACACACACACATATTCACTTCTACACACACACACACATACACTCGCAGGCATACAGACTCACATTCTCAGTACCACCACAATGCATTTCACTGCCTGCACTACACAACTACCTGCAGGATCACATTTTAACATCATTATGAGGTAACTGTACACTAAAGGGTTGCTGGAAAAGTGAATTTTTTGTCACCATCTGCATTAACCAAATGTATAAAATAGGGAATTATCTATCGCACCTCACAGTCATTCAGAGGGCAGACACATGCAGTAGACAAATACAGCCCGAGCTCCTTGCACACACTCGGATGCACACACGCCCACTCCAGCTATCACCACATCACTCCTCTTTCTGAATCCTGCTCTGCAGGGCCCCTTTCACAGCAAGCAGCCACAAGACAGCAAAGGGACTGTGTGTGCTCTCCCATCAGGCCATGCGTGAGGAGCCGGTGTGTGTGCACGCTCTGGTTCGGGGCTTAGCTGAGATTAGGGTAAACAAGCAGCGCATTGTCATACCCCTCCCCACCCCCCCACCCACTATGACCTTCCTGGCCCAGGTAAGACCCAGGGAGTAGAGACAGAAAGTATTCTGGTCTACTTGGCCCCGGGTCCAATGAGCAGGAGGGGCACAGAGATGCCAGTCCAGGTTTGGAGGGACCTGGTCAGCTGTGGCAGACAGTTGAAACACACTTTTTACTATGAGAGCATCTTGACATGCACATTTTCAATGATCTCAGATGTGGTTTCATTCCATTGATGCTGTGAGCTTAATTTCAATTGACAATAAAAAGGAAAGAGTTCCTGTTGTAAAGACAGCTGTATGTCATCATTTACACACAGGATCAGACCACTTCCGTCACTCTCACCTGAGTTCTCCTCCACCTCTCTCTCATCGGTGCACACCCCCTGGCCATGCATCAGTGAGTGAAGTGGCCTCTCCACGCCACGCGGCGGATAGCAACGCAGGCCTGTTCCACATCGGGGAGAATAGACACCACAGTGGGCCCCTTTAGGCAGGGCGCAGGTGGGACAGCAGCCGCAGCCGGGCTCCCGTACTGTCTCCTCGCAGCCTTCTGGCAGACGGCAGCTTGCAAGCCTCTCCTCGGAGCACACCGGACAGCGTATGGCCTGGTCTGACAAGCACAGCGCCACCAGTGACAGGGCACCAAACACCCAAAAGCCCCAGCAGGACGGAGCAACTGCCACGCCACCTCCACGCACCATGGCAGCCCCGGCACCTGCACACAATCCTTTGGCCTTCTGTATGGTCCCCTTTTGATTCCTCTCTCTGCTATGAGTGCTGTGCAGCTTTTGATTATTTCCCACTGCAACAACAGATTTTAGATCAACAAGAGAGGTTTGAGAGGAACACTTTGTTCAGGATAGTCTTTGATATTTTGAGCTGGTTAGTGTTTCAATTGCAGGGACACAATGCCGCTGCTGTGTTGCCTCTCCGTTCCTCTGATTCAATTTCACAGTGCAGAAATTGGAGCTCAGTCAGGATCTGCTCGATGGCCGAATGCAGTGGTGATAAGAACTAGTTTTTTGTTATGTTGAAATGAACAGTTGCAGGAAGGATATCCACCACTCTGTTCAGGTGAGTCTTGCTCTCTCCTCCAGTTTGAATCCAGAAGCTCGGTTGCTCTCCAAATGAAGCACCAAAAAAAAATCTGGTCTACAAGTGTCCAAATGCAAAGCAGGTCATTAAAAAAGCACTGTTTGAGTAACAACTGCAGTTTCCTCCTCTTGCTGGTGTGCAGTGCAAAGGACTCGTTCCTGAGAAAGGCTCAACACGAGTGGCTCTCCTTGGACTTTATACTGGTCCATGGACACGCCTCTTTCTACAGTGAGAGAGGAGCTGAAAGGCAGAGCAGAGAAAAGCCAGACTAAAGCTCTCTCCCTCTGTCTCCCTCTGTCTCTCTCGGGCTCTCTCTGATTCACACACACAGGCTTATATATACGCTCCCTCACTTGTCCCCTCTCGATCCTGAGTGCATGGAGAGAAAAAACAGTCCTCTCACTTGTTCACACACAGAATATACTCAGTTTACTCGCTTCATTGTCCCAGTCTGTTTTTTGTTTTGTTTTTTTCAGGCACAAATGTCTGACTAGTGTCATGTGACAATCACTCTTATAAATTGATTTGCACTGATAAAACATTTGAGTCTTTAAAAGAAAAAAACAGGAAACATATCAGAGCTGTTCCACTTTAACTAACCCCAAATGCCCAACCCTCTCACACACACACACATATATGTACCTCTGGAGTTAAAACATTGTTCAAACAACAAAATGACCTAGTGCCAGCTCCTTCAGCAGGGTCTCAGTTTGTGTTTGTGTTTGCGTAAGTGTGTGTCCCCTGGTCTGTCCAGTCTCTGCTTTTGGACCCCCCCACCCCCTCATTATGTCAGCCTGTTTCTCTTTTTCTCTCTCTTTTTTGAAGTGGGCAGCTATAAAAGGCAAATGGACAGTGTAACACCCCACCAAACGCACGCACACATGCACGCACACACACACACGCACACATACACAAACACACACATGCACCCATACTAACACACACACACTGCTGCCCTGCCCCCACCCACACTAAAAAAGCCTCCCACCAGTGGGATTGCAGGATAACTTTTAACAACACTGCAAGCTGGAATAGTTTATCATACATGTGTGTGTCTGTGATCATGAAAGAGTCTTTAAATCAGCATGGTGCTTTGTTCTTGTTTGCCTGTGTGTGCAGATATTACCTACACCCACCCTTTAAGGTTTTGAATCATGGGTTTTATTGGTCGACGGCTCTTTCCTTTTTTTTTTTCCTGTGTTCCTTTGCCTCCATTTTGCCATGGAAACGCAGCATGTATTGTAATGCCTTTGTGAATGTGCTTTCTTTTGGCTTTTTTCTTTCAGCTGGTTGCTGGTTGCCATAGGCAGGCCAGTGGCAGCAGGCAGGCTTTACAAGGCCGTGCAGCGCTCAGGTGGGTGCTACACTGTGTGTTGTTAGTTGCATGTCACCCATATTTTCTTATTCCATCTCAATAAATGATAAGAATTTAGTCAAGTTATCAGTGGCCTCGCTGTTTTAAAGCCAACCCCTTTCCATGCGAGCTGAGTATTTTGAAAGAAAAACTTTGTCTGGTCAGTTTAAAGTAAATGGCCTTAATGAGATGACTGACTGTAAAAACAATGTACTTAAGCAGTTGGTGAGTGGCTCACTGGTTCTGCAGCTCTCAAAAGGCCAACAGCTTCATTATGTGTCATTTATGAGGTGTTTGACTGTGTGGGGTTTTTTTTGTTTTTTTGCGGGGGGGGAGTGGTCCATGCAGGATGGTAACTCAGAGGTTAGCAGTGGCCAGTATTACTGTTTTATAGGTGTTTGCTCTTTTTCAATGAACTATGTCCAATTGTGTCTTTTTAATTTGACCAACCATCTTTACAACTTGGAAATCTTTTTAACATTACAGAATCTCTTGAGATATGTACATACGTTATTCATTTTTTAATAAACTTTCAGGACGTTTATACCTGTAGTAGATAGCTATATGAGATAGATAGATAGATAGATAGATAGATAGATAGATAGATAGATAGATAGATAGATAGATAGATAGATAGATAG
>JAPZDV010000020.1:25694675-25726283 GCA_029814665.1 Acanthurus lineatus
AAAAATATAAACAATAAACATCAAATAATAATGTTATGCCAAAATTTGATTTTTATTTAATTTTTATTTGAGGGTCCGGCCCCAAAGGTGACTGTCCGGTAAAATTCTGGCCCTCTGACAAATATAGGTGGTGACCCCTGCTCTACATAATCAGATTCTATTTATCATGTTTTTAGCATATTAATTCACTTGTATTTTAATAATGTCTTAATTCGTCTTGCTTCTGTACACTGCATACTAAATGACAGTGCTCCTTAAATATAACTACTTGGCATAACTTCTTTATGGTCCATACGGAATTGTTATGCAGTAATTGATTCATTGTTTGGATATTGTAACTTTACATCACAACAAATCACTTCAACCGACATTCGCCACCTGATTCCCGATTGGGTTAACTTCTAACACGTGACTTTCCAGGAAGTGATTTTTATTATCTGGTCAGTTCTGGGGTAGTGCAATATCACACTATTATTACATTGTTTCACGGGGTATGTCTTATTCTTCCTCTGTACGACCGATCCTTTATATTTTATAAATGCAATCTCTGTAACTGATAGACGTCACTTGAACTTCGTCACTGTTCATTGTTGTGTTCACCTACGCGCGACCCGAGCACCAGCTAACTGTTAGCAAAGGTTGAAAAGTTGTCATTGGAAATATGAACGCGCTGATGTCCAAATTAGACCGTAAGTGGATCACTTTTACCTTGAGACATCCTTTGATAACAACTGTGGCAGTTTCCAAGGTAAATAATGTCCTTAAATTACCCTCTGACACATTAATTAGTGCCATTACTACTGAAATAACTTTAGCTGGGTTGTTCAATCACTTCTATTGCTTTTCTCTCTCTCTAACGTTACTTGTTGGTCGATGAAGTAGTATTTGGACAGTGTTATAAACTTCAGACAGTTTTGAGGTTAACTGGTAACGTTACTTCTAATGCATAATAGTAGACTTATACATCGACATTTCGGATAGAAACGCTCTTTAAATTCTCTCATGCACGCTTTCTGAACGAGTAGCTTATTTGCACATAAAACATAGTGACCGACTGATAGCTACATAACAGCAGCCTATAGAAGGCGCATATGAAAAAAAATACATTTTTTCTGTGTAACATCAAAATCCCTGCACAGCTGTATTAATCACATTCTTGTTAGACCTTTGATTAGGACTGCTCGGGCTTTATTTCCTTCGCCCATGTTAGTTTGAAACACCTGGGCTAGGATAATTGCTTTTGAGTGTTAAACATCCAGTATATATTAACTTATCTTTATTGTTAAGATAGTCCAGAAGAAAAAAAATAGGTTCATGCATCCAGTTTAGTTGAGCCGCACATTTTTTTTTTTTTTTTTACTCACATGGACTATTACCAAATTCAAAACCAAAAGAATCTTATAAATCGAAGGTTACTCACTTAGAAACTCAGAAAAGTAGAAACAAAACTGACAGCTGTGTCAAGAAGATGAAAGAAAGTGAGCCTATGCCCGCATAGTTTTGAGGTCTAATCTGGAAAAAGTGGGAACACCTGCAAAGGTGTACTCATGTGTGTATGTAAGTGTGTATGTTTGTATGTACGTATGTTTGTATGAGTGAAGGGGCTTGAAATACTAATATCAAGAACTAAACTCTGAATATTATTCACAGAGTGTATCTTTGATAGCTCAGTATATTTTTATCTAACTTTGACAATGCTTGCAGCTTCAACAGAGTATTTGTGACTTAGACCATTGCAATTTTTACACCCTTATAAAAAAATACACTCTTATTTACCTCTGGCAAAAGGGCCATTGTTCCACGCTTCCATCAGAACCTGTAATCCCCTCTAAGAAGCCTTACAAAGTTGAGCTGGTTGGTGGAAAACGTTATTCATGGTGCACCTGTGGACACAGCAAGAAACAGGTAAAACTACCTTCAATGTTAGCTTGTATCACTCCAGTCCTAAGTACACATCTTGTTTATTATGTAATCATATCTTTTTTTTTTTTTAGCCTTTCTGTGACGGAGCCCACAAGACTAAAGCCCAAGGCCTGTTCTCACTACGCTTTGTCCCAGAGAAAGATGCTACAGTTTGGTTGTGTGGTTGCAAGCACACACATAACCCACCTTACTGCGATGGCACACACAAGCAGGACTTCATCATTTCTGCCCCATTACATGCACATACAGATTCTTGAAAAGTGAGAGCAGTTCTTGAACCAGCCATTCATGTTGGTGCTGCATCCCAAGCTTGTACATCAGTGCACTTGATGAAAGCTGCATATTACCTGGTCTCCCATGACAATGTTTTAAATCTTTTGTCTTGACATTATTTCTCTCACTGCTTGACAGAGACAAGAGTGACAATGGAAAGCTTTCTGTCTTTAAACTGGGAGATACAGGGCTTCATTAACAACAGGGTTGGATGATATGATGACATACCATCTAAACTGTGTGTACTGGTGGAGATTATTATGCCACACTTTACTGTGAAGTTAGTAATTTTTTTCTGGTTTTATTAGGCCATTGTGTGTGCAAATGCACAAATACAACACTGGAAATCCATAGAAAGTGTTAAATACGGCATTTTGAATAAGACTCTCAACATCTAGAGAAATGTTTTACCGGAGAAAACTGTCTGTGCAATAGTTTTACACTGTGAATTGTCTGTATAACATAGCACAATAAATAATTTCATCCCATACAGTCAGTGTGAGGGTGTGATAGTGATAGTTAATTTTGTGTCAGAGCCATGGAGTGAGCCTCTTCTTCTTATATAAAACTCTGCAGGGTGTTTTGTGCTTTTATTTTTTATTTATTAGATGTTTTTGTTTTTATTTAAATGAAATAATGAAAAGCCAGGCAGCTTTGCACAAGCTTCTACTGACACCCTCTTTGCAAGGTGGTTTTACTGTAAGCTGCAAAGAAAAAAAAAACTCTTGACATCTCATAATGTACCCATAATTGTTTAACTGATTAAAATGGAGTTTTTATCCATACAGACCTGCCTGATTGCTGTCTGTTACATTTTGTTTAGCACAGAATACTGAAGTGATTTGCGTGTTGAGCAGACTTTTGTGGTTTTCACCCTCTTTTGCTACATGCACTACTTCATAACCTGCTGAGTTCAGGGAATCAAAAACAGGACACTTAGGTAAGAAAAACCTAGTAAGTAAACATTTTATTGACCTAAAACATGCACATATGGCTGATAAAAAAGTCTTGTTTGTTGAAAAGAAACAAAAGGAATGTTGAAATTAATGGAACTACAACATACATGGCCAAATATTCAAAATCCCTTTTGAGTTCTTTGACTGCCATGAGAGAAAGAACATGGTCTGCTGACAAACATCTGCTTGTGAGCATGGTAGTGCTTCTGTAAATATAAATGCTTCTCCTGCTGGACAATACTTGTGGGTTTGGACTGTGTGATTTGACCTTAACAAAGTGCATCGACAGTTAAATGTAATGTACCTGTGTTACCTGATGAGCAGTTTGCTTATATTGGACACTTATACAGCAGTTATTAATATGACTGTTCAAAGGCAAAGATTAGCTTTTTTTTCTTTACATCCAACTCCTGCAGTGAAGCACACTGCAATGCCTTTCAGCATTTTGTCTCAAGTTTTATGGAGCCAAATGAATGCTGATGGAACTATAGAAATGAAACAGACCCACTGCATATACAATACAAAACGATTACAATATCTTGTATAAAAGATAAGTTTATACATATGTATGCACACATGCTCACATTTGATACACACTGTACAGTTTGTATGTGTGCACTGTTCTAGTCTAACACACATAAACACACACACACACACACACACACACATACATACAAGTGTCTATTTGGCTGCACTTTTCAGTCCTTCCTGCTGAAAGATGATAATAGTAATCTGCCTCCTGTTTGATCAGGAGGTAGATGGCTTGAGCTTGTCTTTTTGCTCCGTAGAACGACAGAAGGGAGCAATTCAAACACTGTCCTCCCCGTTGCCCTGTATACTCGTTAGGTTGTCGGAGGCAACCCACTTTTGTCAGCTCCCCTTGCCTCCTCCTTGCCAGCCCCAGAGCTTGTGCCGTTGACAGTCACCTTACGAGCGTTGGCGCCCTGTTTGGAGGCGAGTGTGTGTCGCTGAGTGTTGTTGGGCACAGTGGTACCATTGGAGCTTTGGATAGCAGGGGAGAGGTCGTGGGATGCAGGGCTGGATTGCGACGAGGCTCGGGGTGGCTGGGCTGCAGCGGGACTGTGGACTTTGTCGCTCTGGGAGTCGCTCTCTGACGTTGGGCTGGTGTTTACGCCGTCAGAGTGGCCCTGGGCGGCAGACTGGGACGGCCTCCTGCGCTTCCGAGTGGGTTTGACCAGATACTGCAGGGGGATGGGTCCAGTCTGCATAGAGGTATACACATAATTAGAACTATAAACAGGAGCTAAGGTTTTATAGCTTATTAACATGAGGTCAAATGTAAACACAGGGCTTTCTGTTTGTAAAGGTTAAATGATAAACCTGGATACAAATGAACTACTTGTTTGCAATGTCCTGCAGAGGCTCTCCTTAGATACAGGGTATTAAGTTAGATTAAAGTTTCAGCATGCACTGAGTCACATTATTGCCAATAACTTTACTAAATATTTTCTAACGGTTGAAGCAATTTTCAAAATTTGGCTTTATCGTAAGTAAATTTACTTTTTATTCAATGTTTAAAATTTATACACCTTCCCATCCAAATTAGTTTTTTTTTTTTTTTTAGGAATTCTGAGAATAATATAATAATATATAATAATCACAGAATTTTGACTTTTTTCTTGAAGTACATAAAAAAAAATAAACCTTGCTCATTTTGACTTAATTCTTGAAATTTAAACTTTTTTCTCAAATTGCAAAGTAAAAAAAAATCTTCCTCCTCAGTTTTTTTTCCTCATCCATGACCCTAAGACTCTTCCGCAAGATAGAAATTTCAAATTCTTGAAATTTAAACTTTTTTCTCAAATTGCAAAGTAAAAAAAAATTTTCCTCCTCAGTTTTTTTTCCTCATCCATGACCCTAAGACTCTTCCGCAAGATAGAGATACAGGCTGATTCAATGTGTTATTTCAGAACGATAATAACTGAGTATTCACCCAGACCATGGTATAACACAATCTGATACCCTGAACATAACTGCAGAAAGAGGACAACATCCCAAATGCAAGGTTACGGTAAATGCTATAGTTACCTAACTCATAACTATCATGTAGCTTCATTACTGATCTCCCTCTGCAGTCAAATCCGAAACTGCCACCTATGATTTAACTAACTGTTACTTTTCCCATCTCAAGCCCACTTGAAGACTGATTACCCATATCTAACTACAAATCACACAGGAGTGAAAATCACAATTCAGCTCTGGCAAGTATTTCTGGTCCACAGTAAGAAGTATGATCGCGGTTACTCACTCGTCTCCACTCGTAGAAGTAGGCAATATCCATTAGTGTGTAGTAGTCTTTTAAAGGCTCATCTCCATACAAGACCTCCACCTGTGGCACACAAGTCAAAAACAATTAAACACAGGGTGGCGAGCAGAAAACAGCCATCTGCCAGATCATGACTTTACAATGTTTTTGTTTCTTCCTTCGGAATTGTACATTGTTTAAACTGCAATGTGCCCTATTGTTCTTAATGCATGATTAAAACTATCACATTGCACTGCAGAAACTTACTGGTATGGATTTTTTACAGGCTGACACCAGTATTTGTGGAATAAAGCTGAACTCAAAAAAAAGCCTCCTTAAAAAACATTTTAAAGTTTTAGCTTTACTTGAATATTGACCCAGTATTAGCCAGCCTATTGCTACTGCTGACGTACCACCCAGCTTCTGGGCAGACTTTGTTCCACTGGCCTCAATTACTTTTGCATAAACCTTAAAAGGCTGAAAATGGGTAGTGAGTGTTTCTATCACAAACTAACTTGCACTGCTGTAGAGCAATACTTCATCATTTGAACAAAGATGGGCTTTCCAGACAGAATTCCTATGGTTTGGGGGGTTTTTTGTTAGCTTTTAATTTTTATTTTATCTTTAAGTTTAATTTTCACTTCAGTTTCATTGCAGTTAGTTTTTAAAGTGGATTTGCTCATTTTAGTTTGTTTTTGTTATTGTTTAGTTTTAGTGTAAATGAGTTAGAGTTTTTTGAACATCCCTTTCTTTCATCTCAAAATCAATTGGTTTTTTGAACAGGTATTTTAGTTACATGCCTGAGTTAAGGTCTGTGGTTAACACAGACAGAGAAAAGGTGATTGCTTACAAATGGCTGAATGAGACAACAGAGGTAGTCAGGGACATTAAACGTTATCATTCTAACCATTGCAACTAATCTACTCACTAGTCTGCTTTCATGGTCTCTAGTGTTTATACTTGTGTTCTTAACATTTTAACTCAATTGTTACAACTTGTTGACTCAGTAAGATACATGTGTGCATAGTTTAGTGTAGTGGAAGCTTAGTAACATTAAAGTCATGGAAATGTAAAGTAGTTTGCCTGTAGCCTTATGTTAACTTTTTACTTTTGATGATTAAATTTACACTTCAGAAATCATAATAATGGTGTTAATTTGTGAAGATGATCTTGTGTAGCAAAACTCATAAATATCCATAAGTTTTGTTTGCCACTAAGCTTATTCTATATAGACATTATCTAGACGTCAATGAAAACTCCAGTAATTTTTTTGCTGAGGGAACCAGGACAATGCAAACTTCCAAACTGGCTTACAAAAATTCATTATCCCTGTCACAATTTATGAATGCAACCAAACATGACTGATTCAACACTGTGATTACATAACAGTTAAGTCTTTTTACACAAAAAATTTATATTACTGTGTCTAAACTCTGGAGTATGTTACAATACCAGTACAGCAAGAATGTCTATTTACCCGGTAGTTGTTGGGAATATCCATCTTGCTTCTCAGGAACTTTGCTAAGTGCATGACAGACATAGCTGCTGGGCACTGCAGGAAGCGTTTACCATTGGACTGAGAACAAAGAAAAGAGCAGAGATCCAGAGTGAAGACCAGAAAACCACATTAAACGTGACGTATGTAGGCCTCAATTACTACTGTGTCCCATTTTGCTTTTTTATCTAAAATCAAGCTTTACCTTGTCTCCTTCCATCTCTGAGTGCTGCCTCTCATTATTTCTGCTGGTAAATTTGAAATACAAAGAAAAGGTGTTTAACAATAATTCATGATTCTTTCCATGCAAAGAGAGAGCAATTTTCACAGAGATATATTACAGCTCTGAGTAGCATCTTTTTAGTGTTCACACAGGTCATATTCCTTTTCTAATACCCAGTCCTTTTTGTCTAAAAAGGACATTATTTTCATGTTCGAGTAATTCTACGCCATTGTTTACTTTGTTCTGTTGTCAGATTATTGTGTTGCATTATTTTATACCTGTCACAGCAGTGACTTGCCAGTAAACTGACCAACATAAGGAATTCTCCCTGTGTTTTTTTTTATTTGTTTGTTTTTTGCAAAAATGAGAAGAGGATCAACTTACTTATTCCTCTCGTAGAACTGTATAGACAGACTGATGATTTCATCCTCTGCTATGTTAAACGTCTCCACCACTTCTCCCGGCTCTAGCACACGGTTCTCTGCGTAGAAATCTCGCCTCCGTTTCATCTCATCTGAGTGCAGCACACAAGAGAAAAATGTGTCCATTGGAGAAGAAGCTCAAGGAAAATGAGTGAGAAAGGCTGGGACAAAGAGATTGCTTTAAGACACTGTGTTGCAGAATAGCTTAAAAAAAACATGGTCTTTACCTTTGAATAACCCCGGAACCAGCTTATAAACAATATCTTGTAGAGTTTTGTCCGCTCTGGAAAAGAAAAGTTTTCATGTTAAGCTGCATGATGATGGTATCACTCAGAAGTGTTTAAAAAAAAAAAAGAACAATATAAAGCATCATTCCTGACCTGATGCTGAGCTGTGGACATGTCTTGTGAACCTGGACATCACATCGAGGGCAGAACTTATTTGTCTCAAGAAAGGCAACGATGCAAGTTTTACAAACTGTGCAGAGAGAAGAGACACAGACAGATGCTAAAATAACGCTCTGTACAAATAACAGCTTTAATGTGCAATTCACCAAACACTTGCAATACAATGGAATAGTGTAAACAATGCTGCTTTTGTTACAGTTTGTTCCAACAGATACACCACCAGCCTTCACAGTTACTATTGAGTTGAATCAGCAGCTCAAACACAGTCTCAACAAAAAGGTTTCACATGCTTTGCATTATTAATATGCACACAGATGCTCCCTAAGGTGAACTTCCTAAGTTTTAAAAGGTGATATATGTAGGCTTTAAGCACCAATCAAAGTTCAGTTTTTAAAAACTTTTGGTTATCTTTGAGTGCCGCTACACATGTAAAATTTCTGCTCCCAATCATTTGACCCCACCTAAACTGATGGGTCACAATCATAATAAAGTGCTAATAATGAAAAAGTCTCAAATGACATAGGGGCTACAACCCTTGGTTTTTAACCCAAAGGGCCAGAGTCTCAGTCAACATTCAAAACAATCCCACTAACACTTTGTAGTCCATTGCAGGGTTTGAACCAGACATTGTGTACATACAGAAAAAGTGCTAATTCAAAATCTAGATAGAAATTGTAGTCTAAAATGTTGTACAATGAATATTAAGGTGGGGTCACAGTATATGACTCATGCAACATCATGCTCACATTCTTAAAACCACAACTAAGCAAGGGCTCTGCTTATTATGCATACATTATGAGGTCTGTGCTCATGTCATTCTGAGGTTAACAGAAGCGCTATGCATGAAAGGTAATGTTTTCACGTGAGGAACTTACAGGAGTGCAGGCACTCTACGATGGTTGTTGCATCAATTAGGTACCCAGCACACAGGGGACATGTGAGGTGTGGATTCAGATCTGTGATTTTAATCCGGTTGGGTTGCATTTTATCCATCTGGACAGCTCTGCAAAGGAAACAGACAACACGAAAGGTTCTTTTTACACGGTAGGGCCCAAGAACGTTTAAAATGGATGTAAACGTGAAAAATTCTTGTTTGAGACTGTTTATTCTCTCCCATATGGTCAATAAGTGGCTGCCACAGTGCTCTCTCAGACAATGTCTGCAGCTCGTCCTTGGGACAGGCAGCAGGTTGTGAGACCTCAACAAAGAGAGCTGATGGCCAACAAGAGCACCTGGAGGGACATGTTTTAACGGTAAATAATGTGTGGAAAGTGGGAGCCGTTTAGCCAAATGCTGCCTGTGTGGTGATACACACACACACACACACAGCAGCCGACTATTGAATCGCCCCTGTGTGGCCTCATCTTGAGCATCAGCTCTGCTCCTCGACCAGCGGACCAACAAAGAGCGTTAGCGTTTCTCCAAAGCTCCGCCGTCCGACCAGCCGCTACAACCAAACACATCCAGAGAAAACACCAGCTCTGAGAGGGGGTGCACAGCCACATAAAATCACACTGGTACACAAAGCAGCCATCTTAAATTCACTGACAGGGCTGTATCAGGAGGCGAACAAGAGAGACTCAAAATGTGACACCGTGCACTTTGTGTGCGCCTCGGCAAAGAGCGGGCCGATGTGGCCGATAAAGAGCGATCACCGATGCCTCGTTCCTACCTGTTTAGACATAGAAGTTTCGCTCTCCTCCCAACGGGGATCCAGGTAAATTATTTGCACTTGGACAGAATTTGCAGCAGCGCCAGAAAATGGCTTTTTTTCAGCACCGTCAGAGGACAGCCCATTTTGGATCACGTGATATTATTTTGTCGCCTCGTTCTCGGGGCACACAGGGTATCCTCTGCAGGCCCGGACTACTTTTCTACACATTCATTTATTCTGCACATTCATTTATCCTCCACCACATTTTGTTTTTCTTATTTCACCTTTTTTATTAATTTATTCATGGTATTAAGTTGCACAGGAGATGGTGCGTCCCGCCCTCTTTTTGTCTGACTGTAAATTATTTTGACTGCATTAACGACGGAGGCCCTGAAGGCCTCATGTCCCGGGGCCCGGGCTGAGGGGTGAAAATTTGCAAGTTTTGTACCCTTTCAAATAAATAATTTTTTTAAAGTAAATTAAATAATTATCTTTATATAGCATAGGCTATTTATACTAGATATAAGAAGTTAATTGATAGTCTACATCAGATGGAAGAGTATGGGCCTGCATAAAATGCAAAAAGATAAATTATTTACATAGAAATAATTTACAAAGAAAAAGTCCTTGTTTAGACTTATTCTGGCTTATTTTCCGCTGTAGACTGGACCTAAAATGCAGATTTTTAAATGTGATCATAGTATTAAGAAGTTAACAGAAAAGAAGGAAAAACAAAGTAAAGAATGGCCAGAAGGAGACAGTTTGATGTTTCTATGGTCAAAGTAGAAAACACTGACAGTCTCTAAAAACTGTGACTATTCTGTAAACTAACGAAAAGTTAGCAATTCTGCTATCAGCCAGAGATCATCAAAAGTTACAAAACTTATCTGCATGCTTACAAAAAAAGTTTCCAGTGTAACTGCAAAATGTACTTACTTCCATATTGTGAGCGGTATAAACATGAGGGATGTGATGAAAGTCTTGTAAGACAGCAGAAAAAAAAACTGGGAGGACATTGACCTTGGAAATGTCAGAATATCATCATATTTAGTCAACTGAATTTGGGATTATTTTGCAGAATACTGTCTTTAGTGCCATGCATGAGTGATGCTACCCCACAGGCATATTGTCAGACCATAATGTCACACATTCATTTATATATGTGAAGATGTGGATTTATTTTAATGGTGTGATTCAATTTTGATCTGTTGTGAAACATAGAGGGGATGACAGCCACATCTAAATACAGACAGGGTCCAATTTCAGTGTCAGTGAGAGGAGAAAAAGATGCACAGTGCAGTGCACAGATTTGTCTTCACAGCACTTACACCTCACCAGTCAACCTTTTTTTTCTTTAATTATCTTTTTGTCTAATTGTAGACATTTTCTATGGGCTCCTCTCTTCAATTTCAATCATGACTATTTATATTAGTATTTTTGTCCGCCCTGCTCACGTAAAGGTTTTATTTACTCATTTTCCCCTTTAACTTCAGTAGTATGCCCTTACTGGTAAAACAAAATCTGACAGGTCACAGATTTTTTTGCAACAGCTGTTAAAATCAGGACCATATTACCTTTTTTTTAATCTCAGCAGTTTAACAACCTTGGAGGAGGTTACCCTCAACAACACTACTACTCATATGCTTACGATTCTGTATTTTATGGAGCTTTATGTTGTGCAGTACCTTTATACACTACATTGTTTGCATTGTTTTTGTCACCTGCCTCATTCCTGTGCCTTCATTTTGATAAAGATAGAGGACACTACCTCGTCATATTTACTATACTTACTCTTTTTATTTATCTATTTTTATCTTGTTTTCATGTCTATATCTAACTATCTTTTGCTGAGTTAGTATGCTTTTTCTACATTTACAAAAAAGTGTCTCAATAAAACGTAGTTAGTCAAACAAATAAATTCTGATACAGTCCAGAAAACATTTAATGGAGGTGTGCATTGCACTTGGCCTCTGTGTTTCAATCATCAGTCCAGGTCGTGGTCCAGAGTTACGTGCAGGAACCCCCACAGTTCTACCGGTGGCCAGCTGGTGGCGCTGTTGATTGTGTATTGCAACACAGACGCCATCTTGAGGAGACCCCGAACTCAACGTTAGTTGGTGATTGACAACAATCTGGGGCGCATCATGATGGGATTACTCACCCACTAACGAGTGAAACGGCATTACATCAGTGTTGGATTGCAGCCGTTAAGGGGAAGGAGAGGAGTTGTCCGGTTAGCATTTACTGCCCCAGGTCGTTTTTTTTATTATTTTATTTTATTTTTTTTGCAAAGAGAGAGGCTGCGTTGTAGCCTGATGGCCGGCTAGCTGCTCTCTGGACTCCACCGCGGCCTGCACGGGAGGAGGAAGGGTGGTGACGGCGCAAAATGCTTTACCGCTGACTCCCAACAAGACAAGTTATCCTTCCCAGAGACTCGCTGCGAGTTGGACGACGAGCACGATGCACTTATAGATAATTTTTAAACGCTCTTAACTCTCCGATTTTCTTGTTGTGTGTAGAGGCTCTGAACGACAGCGAGTGCAGTCTTGTGTTCCCCAAATTCCCAGCCGGAGACATGTCATCCAACTGCACCAGCGCAGCGCCTGTCAGCGCTAGCAAAACCAAGACGAAAAAGAAGCATTTTATAGGACAGAAAGTGAAATTATTTCGTGCAAGTGAGCCCATTCTCAGCGTTTTAATGTGGGGTGTCAACCATACGGTGAGTACATTTCGCATGTATCGCAGTTGCTAGTGAGGGGTTTGTTTATGCTGCTGTTTTGATTTAGCTAGCCTGCTAGCTTGTTAGCCAGCTATCCTCATCTGTCAGGCTAGCTTTGATCTTTACAATCGGCCATGTAATCATCCTAATGCATAGATTATCGCCAAGTAATACAGATCGTTCACTTAGACGCAAACCTGCTGGCTGACTCTTTGCTGATCAAGTCGTTTCAAATACTTTGTACCGTTAGCTAGCTGCTGAAGCCTTGATAGCTAGCCGCGGCTTGCTGAGCCTCAAGCGTGCGTTTTGCAGAAATTTTAAGTGTTTCTGTGAAATTTTAAAGCTGCTGGATGATTATCAGAATGCGATTATGTCCGCGGCAAGTTGTACATCTTCACTCGATGCACAGCGTTATAAATTGTGGATGGTGATGTGTGTCAGAGCCAAGTCGTGAGCTGCAGCTATAGTGCAGGCATGGAGTGGGAGGGGTGTGACAGGCAGCCGGAGCAGCAGGTTACGCGGATTTTCAGCTCCACAGCTACAGACAGCAGCACGCCTATTGCTGAAATGAACCTGCTCTGAGCGTGTGTTAGCAGCTCCGATGCTCGGTGCACATCATTTCACTATAAATAGAGCGGAGAAATATATCACATTCACTTTTGGCTGAGACTACTAATGGCTATGAAAAGCGCAGAGAAGGGCAGATACGACACCAGTGATGGATGGAGTGGGTTTGCTCCAGCAGTTGGTCTTGCTAAATGTGCAATACACCTAGTAACTGTTTTGTCAGACGTTCCTGCACAGTTTGATTGGTACTTTAAACGCAGCCTTCCAGGTGCGACAGAGAACTCTGTTCAGGGTTGAAACCTTTAGATTTATTTTGAATGAAAGAGCGTTCGTTATCTGCAGTGTGGCTTCATTGCCACGGTCAAGTGTTGCTAGATCCTTGATTGTTATTTCCCTCATGTCCATTAAAAGCACATTTCTGTCTCATCGGAGGTACTGAAATCAAATGACAAACTGACAGTATACCAAAAAAGAATTTAGTAGTTGTTTGTCGTAACTCAAAGGTGGTACCTGCCAGCACTGCCAACTGTGATAACAGCCACAACAGATTTGACCCTATAACAGTAGAAATGTGTTTGAGGGTCAGAATCAAACCCCTCTGATTTCTGCAAGATGAAGTAATAAGATCAGAAGCACAAACACAAGCTACCCTATTAAAAGAAATGGCATGGCAAAGAGAGTGCATACAACTAAGGAATTAAGGAGTCGGCTAATGATATGGTTATCACTGCAGCATCTCCAGCATTCAGTGGGTGAACTTTGGCAGTGGGTGTGTGGGTGCAGCACACAGGCCTGGTGATTTGAGGTGTGGGTGGGAAGCCAATTCAAGACATCAAACAGATTCCTCATCAAAGTCTCCTTCTTCCAGTCAGAAGTTATATGCATTTTTAATAGTGCCCTAGCTGTGATGTTCAAGGTCTTGGCTTCCACTAAGTGTCGGTCTGTGTTGTTTTTACAATGTACAACACCTACTGTTTGATGCTGTTGATTCCTCTGTATTTTCTAACTGTCATATCAGCCAGTAATTGGCCACTGAGGTCTATCAGTTCAGTAAGTTGATGGAGGAGTTGTACTTTTTTGCACTTGTTTTAGTGAGTCCATCCAGAATAATTGAATAACACAATGAAACAAGTCTGACATTTACAAAGGATAAAGTGAAGTCAGATGGAAATTTTGTATTAAATCACAACTGCATTTTCCATCTCTTAAAGTTCTCTCTCATGTTTTGATGCATGTCATTTTAAAGCACACAAAAGAGTGTTTGCAGTTACTGAGCATCTGCAAGCACAAGGAAGCTGCCTGACTTGACTTTCAGAAATTTTACTTCCAGTGTTCAAAGAACTGTAGCTTTTATTGATTTTTTTTAAATAGATTTTTATTGTCTTCTAAAATGATTGTAAAATTTGCTTTGTTGTTATATATGCAAACACTTAGGGTCAGGTTATTATCCAGTTATGTGTATGTCTGTGTGCACTCATTAAATATTGTTCATAGTACATTGGCACTGGTGTAATAGCAGCATAGTCTTTTTTTCCAGTACCTCAGTGTGAGCTCTGGATGTGTTTCAGCAGATAAGATCAGAGGTAGCATAGCATAATGTTAAACTGTGCCCTTAGTAGAATTGCAAGAATCAAAATTGTTGGTTTGTTTTCTTGTAATCCTACATAATGTTGCAATCTGCTGGTGTGTACAGCTTTTTCCTGTTTCCTTTAAATTTTTGGCTGATTTGTCGCTCTCTTTCTGACTTCTGTCCTTCAGGTTAACGAGTTAAGCAACGTGCCTGTACCAGTAATGCTGATGCCAGATGACTTTAAAGCCTACAGTAAGATCAAAGTGGACAACCACCTATTTAACAAGTAGGTACAACACAGCTTGTGAATTGTCAGTGCAGTCTGTTAAAGGCACAGTCTGTTATCCACGTGTAATCAAAAGGGTCAGCCCACATCCAGAGTTCAAAACGCCTGCTACCACTCCAAAATAAATGACTGATACTCCATGTTTGCTTAAAAGCTTGTCAGTTGGATACATGAATCAGGGCTGAATGTTGTAAAGAAAAAACATGATCATAAGTTTTTTTATAGTGATAAATATCAGTATATATCCCAGTGTATAATAAAGTAATGCTGCCAGTTTGAAAAGTATTCTGCTTAATAACTGAATCCTGAAGAAACTAGGAATGTTCTGCTATCGATTACACTATCCTTATTGGTTTCCAACACTGCATTAAATTGCTGAATCGGCTGCATCTATCCAAAACCATCCAAAACAAAACCAAAACTTTAAGCACATCCATAACATAAAATCCTACATGGTGACTTCACTTGTAATTTAATAAAACAATGGTGCTGTCAGTGGCATGGTATCCTTTCAGGTGATGAAATTTTTTTTTGTGTTTCCCATTTTAGTTAAGACCAATCAAAGGCATTTCCTTTTTCAACAGTGGTTCACTTTTAGCACTTTAATGTAACAAGCTCAAGTCATCCGTGTAAAACAAACTGGATGGTGAATAAGTAGGGCTGCAAGTTACCAAAGACGATTGTCTTCCCCTCTTCAACAAGTCCTTGATGAACTCATCACTCCCTTTTGTTGCATTTCTGGATATTGAGCATTATCATTGTTGACTGGTAAAGTATTTCCTAAAGTTAGTTTGTTCCTCTGTGGGCTGTGCTCTGAGCTGCTATCCATCGTCTCTATTTGTTTTATTGCCCAGTCTTAGTGGAAACATATTTGTAGGTTTTGTAGTCAAAAACTTCCAAAAGTGCCTTTTTACAACTCTTTGCACTCATCATATCCCCTTACAATACAGAAGCAGACTTTCTCTTAATGGCTTGACACATTATGCTATACTCCGAATGACTGTTTGCATCCATTCATGTGACAATGGGGACCTGTGTGGCCACTGTAGGCTCAGGTAGCATTTAGACACTGATTGTTGTAAAAGTTTATTTGAGAACTTGACTGAGCACCTTTGAGGTATAAATCATCCTCATGACAAAGTAGCAGTACAGGCCTAAAGCAGTTTGTGTATTATCTAAGGCTGATTGTGTGATCATCTCTACCAGTCAGAATAGTGTGTGTCTTTGGTCCTGTGTACAGAAAAACTTAATCAAATAGCATCGTCACTTTGAAGTAGCTAGTGCATTGTAGGTGTACTAACCATCATGTTTTAAAATATTATTCTTCCTCCGATATGTTTCTTGTGTGATTAACCTGCAGTTTAAGCACTGCTGTACTGGTCTCTTTGTTTCTCATTAATGATCCCCAAAAGTCTCATGTTTGAGAGCTTGCATATCAAAGTGCAAATCAACAGCAACCCATCTCTGTTGTCACTTCAAAACATCATGAGAGCCGAATGTGGAGGCGGAGAAATTCTGTTTACTTAAAAAATGACTAAGCACATGCAGTAAAGCTACACTGATTTAGGGACTTTGGTTCCAATTTGAGATTACTTTGCCTTTCACATTTTAGCTCATTATCATATTTTTTAGTGACAAAATGTTATAGCTGATATCTGGTATGGTTATCGTCAACTAATTTACATGCATCTCCCTGATTTTTGGTAGAAAAAAGAAAGAGCATGAAACTGTGCCATTAAAAACTTTTTTTGTTTGCAATGCTAAATTTAAGCAAGGTTTTGTACACAAGATAAAAATTTACATTTAGACAAGAATTTCGGAGTTGTATTGTCATCTCTAAGCTGTATTTCTGTCTGTGCAGAATCCTTGTAATACAGAAATTAGTCAAAGAATCTGAAAACTTCAGCATCAGTCATTCTTTCTTTCTTTTCTCTTTCTTGTCAGAGAAAACCTGCCTAGTCGCTTTAAGTTCAAGGAGTACTGTCCCATGGTGTTCAGAAACCTGAGGGAGAGGTTCTGTATTGATGACCAGGACTACCAGGTGAGTCACTTCTGCTGAGAAGATATAAAAACTAAAAGTAGTTTTGAAGCAAAAAATGGCTTGGAAAGTTTTACATTTCTGCTTTGTTGGAAGAATGTAATTAAATGTCATTTGTTTGTTGTTTTTATTTTTCTTTCTCTGTCTTTTTTTTTCTCTTCTTGGCAGAACTCTCTGACAAGGAGTGCCCCACTCAACAGCGACTCACAAGGTCGCTTCGGCAACCGCTTCCTGTCCAGCTACGATCACCGCTTTGTAATCAAAACCGTGTCCAGTGAGGACATCGCTGAGATGCACAATATCCTAAAGAAATACCACCAGGTATAAGCCCCTTGTATAACCAGCAGCACATACAGACGCCTTATCCACTCATACGTGTGTTTTTCCCAAAATATTCCTTTTTCTATGCATTTTGGCCTTTCATCCACCCACAAACACTTGAGTTTCAGAAAACTCCAGTCAGAATGAAACAGTTTGCACTGTGTGCAGTGTTGTCATGTAGATTGGTAAAACAGAGTTTTAGGCTTGTGCCAGAAGATTGTGAACTGATTAAATTATGATTGCCATCAGTCCTTGTATCACTTTCCTCTCTGTTTACAGAAATGATACAATGCAGGTGCCAACACTGTAACAGGACAAATAACTATGTAGTTAGTAGTCACTTTATCGAGGAGCAGAAGCATCAGAATAGGTTACATAGGTCACTGTGTAACCCATCACTCCTAACTCTTCATCTCCGACTTTGCAGGTTTTGGAAGAAAACCTGTCAAACTTTTGGTTGCAGTTATCTGTTATACCCCTTTTCAAGCTTCTGACTGGCCATTTTTATTTGTATTAATAACTTCTTTTTTTTTTTTTTGAGAACACATGAAAAAAAAACTTTTTTAAAAAAAATTACCTATTTATGTGTGGACTAGGCCTGAGACTAACAGAGTAAAAATATTCAATATTATATTTTATGTATATTATATATATAAAAAATTCTTTAGCATTCTCTTTATTCTAAAATCTTGCATGCATGTAAATGCTGCAGCGCTTTAGAAAAGATGTGAGTGTATAGCAGTGCTGTATCCAGTTTTAATCAGTTTTCATGCTGTATATTTCATTCCTCACTCCCACACTTGCTGCTTCACTCTGTGCTCTCCTCCCTTGATTGTCTCCAGTTTATAGTGGAGTGTCATGGCAACACGCTGCTCCCTCAGTTCCTGGGCATGTACAGGCTAACAGTTGATGGGGTAGAGACGTACATGGTGGTGACCCGGAATGTATTCAGCCATCGCCTCACTGTACACCGCAAATATGACCTGAAGGTAGGATACTGCAGTGTTGATGTCAGTGTACTACAACGCCTATCTGCACACTGATCTTTCTGTTATTATTATTATTATTATTCTCCTCCAAGAAAAAAAAGGAATGAAAAATTAATCAGATTAATCTGAATCTGATTTACTCAATTATCCAAATATGATTTAAGGTGTTTAGGAGTAAAACTGCTAATTTGAAAACAAGTTGAAAAAACGCGTTTGCATGCACTATGTTATGCATATAGTGCTTTAATTTCTGGGTAGCACCTTAAGATAAATTAAGTAAAAATTGATTTAAACCTCTGGTATGATTTCCACCAATCAACTGTTAACTTTGAATCAACTGTTTAACTTCTTAGTTTTTTTCTGTCAAAGGCAAGAAAAGGGCACACCAATACATTTAAACAGGGAGAAGTTCATCCTCATGTAGTAAATTTGCAGGATATTACAAATTCAGCTCATTAATGAAGAACGCAGAGTTTGTACTGAATATTACCGTGCATTGTTTCACTCTCAGTGGTTGTAAGCATGGTGCACTGAAATAAAAGAGCCCCTTCTCTTACTGAGTATTCTCAGGAGATAACAACAGTACCTTTCATAATATTGACAGTTTATAAAGACACTATCTGAGTTTTAGTGGGTGATATGCTAATGATGCCTCTGATGTATCTTGATGCTTTCAAGTGATTCTATTTTTATTCTTCTTTTCTCTCATTAATAGGGTTCTACAGTCTCAAGGGAAGCCAGTGACAAAGAAAAGGTGTGTTTTATTCCTGTGCAGTGACAGTTGCTGCTGTGATGAGATGAAAATAAACACCCTTAGCTCACCCCAGAGGCAAACTTGTCAAATGACAGCTAAATTAAGAAGTCATAATTAAGCAGATGTATTCTTGTAGTGTGTCATGATGGCCTCATGCTGTCAGTGTGTGCTCTGTTATACTTGTTTAGTTAAACCAGAAGTCATTAAAGGAACGCTGATCTTGACTTTTCCTCTATATGTTTGTCTTAACATGACATCTATTTAAATTGGAGCACTTACCAGTAGCATCATGCCTTTATTCATGCCCTCAAATCCAACAGTTAATACACTAAACCTAGGAAAAAACATATCTGCTACTGTTTGACATAAGATACTTTGTCTTTCTTTAGGCTAAAGAACTCCCCACCTTTAAAGACAATGACTTTCTGAATGAAGGCCAGAAGCTGCAGATAGGAGATGACAACAAGAAGTACTTTTTGGAAAAGCTAAAACGGGATGTAGAGGTAAAAAAAAAAACTCATGCAGGGTTTTTTTTGGGTTTTCTTTTGCCTCCTGTAGAAATCAATCGGATTTAAGCATATTTTGGTGAAGTACTTAAGGGCAAAATCATTTTCTCTTGATTTGTAACTATGAGTAAGTCCTTTTTATAAACTTAATTAATCTCTAAGTGTCGCTTTAAGGACTGATATAATACCCATCATTACCATGGACTTCATAATTTGTTTGCAGAAAAAATTTTACTATGAATTCATATATGCCTCTTCAGTCAATCAGGACAAAAGGTCATTAAGACTGCTGTGATTTTAAACTGAACCAAATCATAACAAAAAAGTCAAATGTGCAGATGTTAGAACAACGCATTGCATTAAGTTTTTCTTTTTAAGTTTTAATTTTTATTTCTGTGTCAGTTCCTGGCCACCTTAAAAATCATGGACTACAGTCTCTTGGTGGGCATCCATGACGTGGAGCGGGCGGAGCAGGAGGAGATGGATGTGGAGGGTGTGGGAGAGGAGGAGGAGTACGAGAACGACGGGATGGGAGGAGGCGTACTAACCGGCTCTTTCGGCACGCCACCCGACAGCCCCGGAAACCCTCTCAACTGTGGAGGATTCTTTGGCCCTGGGGAGTTTGACCCCTCTGTGGATGTTTACGCAATCAAGAGCCACAACAGTGAGAGTCCTTTACATCCATTTGATTTACTGAACTTAGCTTCAGCTTTAAATTAAGCACTGGTAGCAGCTAAGAAGACCACTTGTCTGTCAAGGACAGAAAAAATAAAAATCAAAAGCAATAAGATTCATTATCTTGATTTTTTTTTTTTTTTTTTTTAAAGTTTGCATAGTTTTACATACACAACTTATATACTACAACTGTAGTTGTAGTAGTAGTGGCAATTTAGAAATTTGTCATGTAGAGCCACACAGGGAAAAAAAATTAGGAATGTTGGCCTATATCACTTTCTCTATGGTAAAAGTAAAGCCCTGTGATGTGTTACTTTTGTTGTAGGTGCTGTGAAAAAGGAGGTATACTTTATGGCTATCATCGACATCCTCACACACTATGACGCTAAGAAAAAAGCTGCACATGCTGCCAAAACTGTGAAACATGGGGTGAGTGTCCATACTACATCATGATCCATCAGTCTGTCACTGAGATTAGATTAGAGAAAAGTCTAAGGATGACAATTTACATGTTTTTGTCAAGTTTCGCACGTACATCATTTCAAATGTTTACAAGTGTGGATGTTTGTCTGTTGAGTGAATGCTGGTTCATCTGACTTATCTTGTTTGTCTTTCAGGCGGGGGCCGAGATCTCGACCGTAAACCCGGAGCAGTACTCCAAACGATTCTATGAGTTCATGTCCAATATCTTATCATAGACTCATCTCCCATCTCCCAGTCCAGCCAGTCACTTCCTGTCATTGATTTGTCAAATGCCATGCACTTATTTCTCTTCCCCTCCACCTTGTTGTAGGTCAATCCCCCCCCCGTCGCTATACCTCCTATCAAAAGAAACTACCAGTATCCTCCCACAGCCAGGACCACACTGGCAGGGAAGATGCTCTGAACCTGTTACAAAGTCCAACACAAACACACAAACTGCTACCATTGTTTCCTTGGCTCCCTCATCCAATGCAGGGAATGCCCATAAAACCCCTCACTGAATTCAGAACAACATCATGATGATACCATGTTTTATTTTTCTGCCCCAAAGTCCGCCATGTTGATAATCCTCTTGCCAGCACGGAAACTGTCTCACTAATGCCTTGAACGATTGTGTCAGCTTCAGCAGTTAACAGTTCGTCAGTACAGTCTCTTTGGTCTCTGTTCATGTCGTTGTTGTTCTTATGATTTCTATTAGACACAAACAAACACACACACACATACACACAGATGTAAACAACTCACACAGATGCTGAATGGTCAGATTGCATGACAAACTCTTTGACAGTCACCATCCAGCTTTTATCTCAGTAACAACAGAAAAATAAAAAGTACTGCTGACAAAATGGAATGACAGGGGATAAACACATTAATATATAATGGTGTATTAAGTAAATGAATGCAATATCAAAAATGCATGGCTGACGTGTACATGAGACTCCACCAGTAAGTTGAAACATCAAACCACTGAACTTAGCATCTGAGTGTAACGACTAAAGCAAGAAAAAAATAGGAAAAAAAACTTGGTGTTTGAATGTTACGTTGCCATATTGTTTTTGAACATTTTTGAAATTTTAACCGTGAGCTTGGTGGAGGTCGGTCTAAGGAAAAAAATTCACATAAAAAGGGGAAATCTGCAGCAAATACTTGTTTTAATACCATAAGGATCATTTTTATATCTTGTTTACATTAATGTAGCAATTTTGTGTTTGTATACAGTATTGTTTTGTTACCAACAGACATTAGAAAAAAAAATGTTACTTGAAAATGATTCATTGCATATTAAAGGGAGTTTTATCTTGTTTTTGTTGTTTGCCTATGCTTATTTCCTAAGTCACTGATCCTCAAATGTTTCAGTCTGAAGAGTGTTACAAAATGAAGCACAAGGCTAGAAAAAGCTGCTAATCAATCTCATTAAGACTGTTTTCTTTTTTATATCCTTAAAATTTTGTTGGGTTTTGAGATCTGAGAACAGCATGACTAGACACAATGTAATGTTTAACAAGTAGTCATCAAGGGCTACACCAACCTGTATCTACATATAGGCTTTTTTTTTTGCTTTGTTAAAGTTGCTGTATCTAACATTTTAGCACCAAGTACCGTATCACTCCTTGATACAGCTGTTTACACTATAAAGCACTGTGATGTACATGTATCGGATCGTCTCATGGTTGGGATTCTTTTGATCCCCCCTTTGTCTAGAGGGTTAGGTGTTTAAATTGATGTCAGGATTTTGCTGTTTGTCATTACTCTGGTACTACTTTTTGCAAGTGAGACAAGCTTGAAAATTTAGATTCTGCAGTCTATCTTCTCCTTGTGACTTCTTTTTAGGACAGCATTCCTGCTGGCATCACCTTCCTTGAATTTTAATTTCTATTCTATTTTGGTTTAGCACAGAATCTGAATTAGGTTCACACAATATACAAAAAGACATCTGAAAAGTGGTGATGTAGTGCAAGCTCCTCTAATAAGACAAGTCAAGTTCATCGTTTAAACCTGTGTTCATTTATTGAACAATAAGAAAAAAACCAAAGTACAAGCATTGTTTATTATTTGTATACAAAACATCTGTGTTGGTGAAGAGTGGGGAGAAACAGCCGTTCTAGTCCATCCTGGCCTTCAGGGTTCGTGTGGTGATCTTGTCTTTCTCACTACCAGAGAAAAGAGGAGGCTTTCAGTCACTGCAAACTTGTCATTCCACCTAACCCTGACCTGTGAATACTGCTCTTGTTGTCACTGTACTTACATGACATGTACAACAACTCCCATGCCAGACACTGCATCTCTATCAACTGCATTAAGCATCGCTTGGGAGATGGTCTCAAAGAGGTCCTCTGGTTCCTGCACATTCAAACACATTTTTCAAACAGTTATTAATTTTTTAGATAAAGAATGGCACCCGTTTAGCTCAGTCGGTAGCCCGGGCGATCCATGTCCGGAGGCTCTGTCCTTCATGCAGCGTTCGTGAGATGGATTCCGACTCCGACCCTTTGCTGCCTGTCTCTACCCCACCCCCACCCCCCACCCCCCAATTCCTGTCCACCTCTTCAGCTTTCCTATCTAATAAAAAAGGCACAAAAAGCCCCAAAAAAATATTTAAAAAAAAAAAAAATGGCACCTTAGAAAACTTCCCACACTGTCCAAGATGAGGGAATTTCTGACAACTAGCCTCTATGGTATAAACAACAGATATCCCAAAGGTCAGACCTGACTATTTTCGAGTTAATAGTACATGCACTCACTTTAAAGCACACAAAGTTACCCCACAATATTGTAGGATCTTGTTAAGATCATACATTTGCACAATAAGAATATTACTTTACACTTAAATAAACTGTTAATAACTGTCCTTTAACATCAAGCAACCAACCTACAGGCATAAGAGTGACTTCAAACTTTACACACTACTTACCATGTCTGGCTCCCACAAAGATTCACACATGCCGTACATCTGCTCAGAACAGGAGCCACTCACAACAAAGTCTTCTGTCACCATGGGGCAGCCAATCAAATCCAAGGAGCAGATGAATGGCTCAAAAGTTTTGGGATCTAGTCCAGCAATCACAGGTTCGATGTAGTATGGCCCAAACCTAACAAGATATTACCCAGATCCTCTTAACCATCTACGTTAAATATCTGCACCTCTACAGCATAATGTCTGTCTGTAGATTTTAAGCTGGACATGGGTCTTGCTCATACTTAAATGTGTGTGATATATGTTCTGCACTCACCTTCTTTCATACAACAGGTTAGACACCATGCTCATGAAGGTCTTGGGCTTTATCTGGCGACCTTCCTTCAGCTCATACAGGTTCAGTCTGAATTTAAGCCTCTGGGCTCTGCACACAAGGCAAAGGCAATAAGTTATCACTGATAATAATTCATCCATCTTAGCATTTTAGATTTGATGATACTTTTCGAAATAAATAAATATTTTCGAAAAAGACCATAAAGTCCTTAGCTGTGTCTAGTATTACTTCCACTGCAGAAAACCCTTGCCTATTGGAGGGCGGTAGACATGGTAGACATGGTGGTTTAGCATACTCACACTGTCTGAACATCAGTTGCCAATCCAGCCAATCCAATGTAAAGTCTCTCCCCCATAGGGAATATCTTTTGAAAGTCTGTGGTAACCATCTGAGCCTGAATGCCAAATCTCCGATCAGCCGCTATCGCCACACAGTTCTTCCCCCGCATGGCCATGACGGCCCCGCCATTATAGGACATAAGAGACTGGATAAATTAGGAGAGAAGAAAGGTAGCATAGGTAAGTCATGACATTATCAGTCAAGTGTGAAAAAATGCTTGCATCAACTTTTATTCATCACAGATTTGTAATAATCATTTTAAGCAAAAAGACATAATAAGTCAAGTATGTCAGAATTGCCCTCACAGAGCAACTTTGAAAAGCATTTTTCTCTTTAGATAGTATTTTATTATTCCAAATTTTTCTATAAAGCTTAAAGAAATCACAATTCAAGAATGAAATTGTAGAACTAATGTTAAGTACCTCAACCACAAGCCTGGGCCTCATGTAAGAAAATAGTTCGCACGTATGACATATTAATAATACACATTTTTATTATGTTAATATGAGAAAAACCTATGTCTAAGTGCAATGGACATACAGTGAAAACATCGTTTTTTACTTGTTGAATTGAAAACGTTTGTTAGTTTGCTGACAGTACCTACGTAATATTTAACTGCAAACGTCAACTTAGGCACTTGACAGTGGATTCAGAAAAATATACTATCTTATCTTATTGCACAAAATTAAATGTTAGCTTATGTGCAGCTAGCCTGACTAAGCTAAATAGCTGTCTTTCTTTTGCCGGCTAATATGATAATTTACTGTTCTTTATGTCGGATAAAACGTTACTTCAACTGTGGAGTTATCAAGGACATTATTTTTGATACCTAAAGTTAATTGCACTTTCAGAAAAAAAGTAGTTTACTTTAATGAGCTAACGCTAGCTACGTATGACTAAGTTACCGACGTTAGCTTAGCAGAGCTCCCGTACTTTTAGCCTTATAAACACATTTTGAATCATTTTTACGTTGGAATTTTGAACCAAATTGTAAAGTATTAAGTTCTTACCATGATGACGGTTTTGTGGTAAGTCCTCAATAATTACAACTTGAATCTCCTGGCTATGATGTATGGGTAGTTAGTTTTCCAGAGTGACTACACGATTTAGAAACATAAGAGATCAGACTAACTTGTTGTCTGACGTCATTACTGACTGCGAATTTAATTGGCTAGATGGACGGCACGCGGTGTTAAGTTCATCTGTCATTGGAGGACATAAATGTCAAAACCTGTGAATGCATAGTTTGTACGAGGCGTGTTAAAGTGAAATCAAAACCGGAAGGTTCTCTTCAAATTTAATCTTCATTGTCACTGTTACATTCGGGTCTTACGATGTCCCTCAACAGGTCTGACATGCAGTTTACGATCTTGAACTGGATAACAGTGAATGGCAGTGACAGAAAAGTTAAGAAAAAGTCTCGTCCACAAATTATTGGACTAAATGTTAACAAATCTTCCTGAAAAAGAACAAACTAATAACAAATTGTCTGTGCATAATTTCTTAACTGTACTACTACTACTACTCCTCCTCCTCATTATCTTGAAATAAATAGATGAAATGTCATATTAGACTTGGAACTTCTACATTCATTATGTAGATGCTGATTTAAACATTTGTCCATTTTTATGATTGAAAGTGTGTTTATCAAGCAGCATCTGAATAAAAAGAATATCCGCAGTGACATTAAAGGTTGTCTATTAAAAAGAAACGAATAAAAAATGGAATTTTGGAAAAGTTTTTTATTTCTACAGCTACTCACATGTGTACACTCAGTAATAAAAATACAGTATATTACAAAGATTTCTGAGATAAAAGCAGGTTATTATTCTGTAAAACAAAAACTATATACTCACAAAGTTTAGGTCATGTGAACTTTAAGGGAACCTGCTTTCAAGACAATAATAAGAACAGTCTTTGACAGACCTTTTGCATGTGTCCAGAATAAAAATTATTTCACCATTGTGAAAACTGTTTTTTTTTAATAAAGTCATGGGTTGGCAGTTCCTGTTTGAACTCATGAGGACTCCATACACACCATCCTTCTTCCATGCATTAATAGGGACATATCTGCACAAATATGTGTATTAATGAGAAAGATAGAGAAGAGGACGGCACATTCTTTTGAGTCTTTTTAATCAGTTCCCTTCACTTTACATGTATGATAATTGTTCTGTCTTTATCTGTGTCTTTATCTCTTCATAAAGTTGTCCAGGGATGCTGGTGTCCTCTGAATGGAGTGGATATTTCTCTTTACTCTGTCCTCTAAGGAAGAGCTAGCAGCACTCTCCAGCTTCATGTCACTGCAAGATGGAAAAAAGGGCATTAATGGAGCTAAAATGTAAGCATGTAGGAAAGGTTAAAAGTGATACACATCTGGAGGACATTATTTGCATGTATTTAAAGGTACAGTGTGTAGAAATTACTGGCATTTAGCAGACTTGGTAGAAATGGAATATAAAATTTGTTTTGTTTTTACTTCTTTAGAACTAGCATTTTATGCCTCCATAGATGTAGGACGCATCATTATGTTGCACTGTCATGTTTCTGCAGTAGCACAGAACGGACAAATTTAAGGCTGGCTCTAGTACAGGCCTTAACGTTACTCATTTTTATATGTAACGGGTGTCTGCTAGAAATGCACTGGTTGAGGACGATGAAGACAAAGAAGACTAAAAAGAAGAAAAGAAGAAGAAGAAGAAGTAGAAGAAAAGAAGAAAAAAGAAGAAGGTGGTTGTTGTGTGCCAAACAAACTGGAATAATAAAAGTTTTTGAAAGCAATAAGCTTTCATAACTATTATGCATCACAGACAGATGTATTGTAGGCGACCAAGAAAACAAACTGCAAAAGAAGATAAACAAAATTGTGTCCAGTGACGGGAAAACACACCTTTTCCAGGTGGAAATGACAGTTTTATGTTTGAAGATCGACACCAAAGTTGTCTGTTATCAGGTAAGGTGAATATTACAACAGACCGTAATATAATTTTATATTTTCCCCTCTGCACGTTTCAAATGTTCTGTTAACGTTAGATAATGGACAATGTTTATGAGCACATAGTTACATCTGTAGTGCTGGTCACAGCTTTAGTGGAAATGTAAATTAGCATTAGCATGATAACTGACATTAATAAGGGGACCTTGTGTTAGTAAGTAAGTCTGAATAATGTTACTGATTTAGTGTGAAAGATAAGAACTGAGGAAAGGTTTGTTCATCACTGAGTAAATGAATTATGTAAATGTTTTTCACAGTGCTCCATCATTTCATATTGTTGTTTGAGGCACATGTATACACTTGGGGAAAAGTCTCATAGTCCAACACTGTGTTGAGGCGGTGGTAGATGATGCAGTCTTTAATAGCTTCCTTAGCCTCTGTAACTTCTCTGAGAGGGAGGGGTGAGTAAGGGAGAATTGCAGTCTAGACTCTTGCCACTAGCTGTCACTGAATACTTCACACTTTACCTTCATAACTAGGGTTGGGACCGGTTCAATACATTATCAAATCAGGTGCCACAGTGACATAAATCACTTATCAGATATTGTGAATAAAAATGTGGGTCTGTGCACCTCTAAGTCAAACAAAATAAGAGATATGTTTCTATGTCACATCCTCCACTCATCTCTGTTTCAATATTGCTCAGAAACTTACTGAATAAACCCAGCATGACGGTCGGGCTTGGTATTTTGTTCCCGCTGCCTTTCCTGTTCATCTTGCCTCTTGTATCTCCTCACATTATTTTCCCTGTCCTCCTCCCTTTGCTTGGCCTGGTCCATCATCTCCTGCCTCTTACGCTCCAGCTCTTCTGAGGAGAGTTTCCTACATCAGGAAGAAAAAAAAAAGAAATTTTACTGGAGTTCAAATCCATTCAGGATGGGTGTTGATTAAGACAATGCTTGCAATTACAATTTGAGAACATTTTCTGATTACCCCAACCCAAATATCATTGTCAGATATGCGTAATAATGAAATATACTTAAGAACTGAAATACATTTTTGTTGCATTCTTGAGGGTTCTTTTTGACAGATGTATGGCTTTATTAAAATTTTGTATTATATTATATCACCATTTTGAAACACTAATTTGTACAGCTACCCAACCTTTTTATTGCAAATATTGTCATTTTAAATCTAAGTAAACAAAAAGTTGCAAAAAGACGACTCAAATCTCAAACAAATTTCTATCTAAATCAAAGTACTGTCAGTATCTGGACTATAGCCATCATTTACAAGAGCAGTCTCCAAACTTTTCCAGAGCCCTGTGAACTCTTACTTAGACACCTGACGCCTCTGTCTGTGGTAATGCTCTCTCTGTGGGTTGGCAGGTCTGGACTCGGCCTTCCTGTCACCTCGGTGTGAGTGAGAGAAATTTTCCCTATTGTTCCTACGAGGTGATCGGGAACGACTCCTCTCACGGCGCACTGAGTGACTGGAGGGAACTGAGGACTGGTGATGCCTGCCAGCAGGGATCTGAGAGGGAAGACTGAACCGTTAGGACTTGAGGGACACAGTGAGAGATTAATAATTTGTGTGGAAAAATAAAAACCATATTACTACTCACTTACCTGTAGGCCATAGCCTGGAAGATGATAAGAACGAGACTTAGTGTCTGATGAGGATTCATTTTGTGAATGTGACCTAAAAAAAAAAAAAAAAAAAAAATCGAGAAAATCATTAAGAGTTCACTTAATTAAACTCATTTATTTAATATCATCCATGTGCAAGAATAGTGTAAATCCAAAGACATGAAACATGGTATTTTTGCATCATGTCATATGCTTTGTAGGTTTAGCACACATATATTTTTATGTAGTACCTTTCTACAAATTTTTAAATAATGTCCTGACAAACCTGTGTTTTTTCCCATCTTCCTCATCTGAGCTTGAACTTGAACTCCGTCTCTTATGCTTCCTCTCCTTTCTCCTCTCTTTGTCTCCCTTCTTCTCCTTTTTGTCCTTCTTCCTCTTCTTTTTCTTGTCTTTCTTGTCGAGATTCTGGCGCAGCTGTTGAGAAAACCAAGTGTTTTATCATTAAAAAAATTCTGACTCAGTAGTTCTTTTCTAACATAACTGTAATTGTTTTGTATTGTTAAAATTTAACTGAAAATTACAAGTAGTACAATATGTACTGCTGTTGGACATGATTAAGGAGTTATTTTTTAATAATATAAATCTTAATCTTAAAAAAATTGCCAAATTTCTAAATAGCAGTTCAAGAGGTTGTCTAAGTGAAATTATTACAGATAAGCACAGAGCAACAGTTTACAGTATTTTTTTTTACCATTTCTTTAATTTTCTTCATCTTTACTGGATTCTTCAAAACTTCCCTCTTCTTTTCTTCCTCACGTTTTCTTCAGAGAACACACAAAACAAGTATCTTAGTATTTGCAATATTAGGCATCTTCTCAGATCATAAATACACAAGCGAGAGGACCAACTTACCTGATTTCAAACAGGGGGTCTTCCCTGATCTTGGCTGCCAGGTCGAGGTTAGAGGCAGGAGTGGTGGGGTTGAAGATGGACCCAGGCAGGAGGCCAGTTTCAGCTGATGGACCACTCTCAGGCTCCTCATACTGGTCAGTGATCTGCTTGTCAATGGGACGTCCGAGGAGATACTCATCTCTAGACACCTGTCCAGCAGGGCCCTGGTACATCCAGTCCAGACGATCATCCTTTTTTCTGTGATCATTAAGAGAGACACAGCATGAATAAGACACTACTTTTTTGACTTAACTCACCAGAAAATCCAAAATGTTACAGAACTAACTTAATGGCGCCGGTTTCCTCCGCATATCTTGTCATTTCTTCTCGAGCTCGTTCTTCTTTCAGTTCTTTCTGGAGCTCCTCAATCTTCTTGCGTTCAGCCTCATGTTTCTGTTCAGCTTTCCATACGCGCTCAATGTTTTTCATAGTCTGGGGATGCCAGCTCTTTTTCAAGTTCTAGTAGAAGACAATGATAATGGAACTGAGTAGCCGTATCAATGAAAACTATCAGGTAACTTACTTGCTATAGTACAGTGACTTCAATGGATACTGTCTTCAGAGGTTTAATAGCCAATTATATCAATGATGTCCACCAAAACATTTAAACATTTTATAACACAAAATTTATTTAATAATAGATCTAATCTATGATAAAAATACATAAACTAAATAACAATCTTCGTGAAATCCATGATATTAAGGGTATAAACAGCCGCGAAATTATAATGTTATTATTTAAGGGAACTAACGTTAACTGTTAACTCTCATATTTGATGGTCAGATCTAAGTTTACTACATACTACATCGCGTTACAGGTAAATTATTGTAACGTTAATGACCTTAAGCTATTGAAACAGGTATTAACATACACAAATAAGATCAAAGTTGAAGTGATTGTTACCGTACTTAACTGTGACTCGCAAAACTTTCCATTAGGTATTAACGTTACCTCATGTTTTTACAGCTGCATTGACATCGTTAAGCAAACAGGCATCTTTAAACACCCAATGATTTTGAACAAAGTTTGGTTATGAACCACTCTAAAAACAAGAGAAAAAAGAGCCTGTTGTAGAGGAGACAGATCATACTTACCAGATCGCCGCCTCCCATCTTGAGAAGATAGTTCTTTCAGTTATTAAATATAGAAATAGACGAATAGATACAAAAAGGTAGAATGTCTAACGTTGCGTGAAAGCTAGCTACAAAATGGAACCACCGCGTCTTGTTAATGTTGTGTTTTATGTAATTCCTGTTTTGTACCGTCCACTTCCGGTTCATTTTCGGTTCCAGATTATGGTGCCTTTAGATACCTCTAGTAGGAAAATTCACTGTCAGCTCCGGTTCAATTGGTTTTGGTCGCTGTAAAAAAAACCCGACAACAATATTTCAGTGTACAGGCAATTTGTTATACTTAGTGTATCGTCTAATGAAAGGCACGTTAACCAACAGCTTGTTGAGCTATAGCCTGGTTACTCCTAATGGTCATATTTATGCTACTCGGAATTCCAACAGAGACCTCAGCAAGTATCACGACCCTGAATGCAACTATTTCAACCTTCAGTTTATGCTTTCAAACCCGACTGCAAAATCGAAGCAATTTGCAGTATTTTTTGCTTCTATGCGGACTAAAGTGATAAATACTTGAACCACAGTGCCAGAACACTTGAACAGAGCTGCCATTTGTAGTTTTATTTAAAGTATTTTAAGAAGTGAAAGCAAGCAAGGAGTAAAGAAGTATTTTCATGTTTATCGGTGGTCAATCCAGCCAGTTGAAGCAAAAAATTCATCACTGCGTGCATGCTGTTTTGACCAAGCCACGGGGCGTGCCGCTGTCAAGAAACAAAAACAAACAAATATTTGCCTTCATAACTTTATAGAAAGAAATTTAACTACACTAAACTCATTACAATCAAACACTTAGAGAACGTGCGCAAGGCGGCGGGGGCGCGCGCGCGGGCCGGCGCGCGGGGGGGGGGGGGGGGGGGGGGGGGTGGGGGGGGGGGGGGGGGGGGG
>JAPZDV010000020.1:25726293-25783262 GCA_029814665.1 Acanthurus lineatus
TGGTTCTTCAACTTATAAAAAAAAAAACAAAAAAAAAAAAAAACCTACCCCAAAAAACAAAAAATCACCAAATTTTACACCAAAAACAACCCCCCCCCCCCCCCCCCCCCCAAAAAAAATCTATAAATGTCAAAATAATTTATTAGTGTTTGCTGATTTATTCTTTTTGAGTTTTACATTTTCAATAGAGGCTAAATAAATTTGTGAATGTGATATTGTTTTTAAAAAAGTAATATATTGATCTCATTAAAAACATTTTCCCTTTATATGGAGATAGTTTAACCCATGGTTCATCTGTTGTTCACAGTTTAGAATAAATTGAAGAGATGAGTGTTAGCAGGGAAGTATCTGTGTACAATCTTAAGTAAAACTTCTGTATTCTATTGGGCATTATATATCAGGATCCTGAAAAATGTTGTTCCACCACTTTCTATGTACATATAACCATCTATATTTACAAATGATGAAGATGATGAGTGATGCACAAAATACCTTCAACAGAGGGTTAAGGTGACTAAAACCAAATACCTCCTACTAAGTCAAATTTATCAATTTTCTGCATCTTTGACTTTCCTGACAAAAAGAAATTAAATTTTACTTGATGTGCCTCCTCCTCTTCAAGCTGCTGGCGAGCAGGTAAGGCCATAAATATGGCATCTGAGTTAGACAGACTGCAAGGAGTTTTTCTAAGGGTTGGATAGGAGAAAATATGCAGTTAGGCTGACAAGTAGTTTTAGGATGAAATTTGATCGGTAAGCATGAAACTTTCTTTCTTTCTTTCTTTCTTTCTTTCTTTCTTTCTTTCTTTCTTTCTTTCTTTCTTTAGTAATCCATTCACTTATTAATTTATTTAATGGTTAGCCTTTTATCTGGACAAACTTTAATTTTCAACATACTTAAGTTTCACTGGGGTCACTTAGATGTGAGCAAACTGTCCAACAACTAAAGCCATGTAACACTAACTGGACTTAAAAAAGCAGAGAGAATTAAAAACCAAATAGTTGCAAATTGCTAGTGCTGACAAGAAGTCAAAACTGAACTGAAGGTTTGTTTTCATGCCCTTATTTCCAGACTGAGAGCTCTCCTAACCCTCATGCGGGCAGATGCAGCCTTGCCTCAGATCTTCTAATGTTGGAAATAGCTACAGAAACAAGTATAACAAATGAACTAAACCATTCAATTATCGGACCAATATCTAGTATAGTTTTTCGTACTTGTTTTTTTAAGTAACTTTCTGACTTTTTTATAGCAATACCAAAAAATAATACCAATTTTAACATAATTTTGTAGAAAACTTGTTTTATAAAAATAATTTCTTGTAGTAGGTCATTATATTATATCTTTCATTTGTCATCAACATCACAGGTGAGTAACATGGATTTTACTTGGTATATATATATTCAAAATATGCCCTCAGGTACTTTTTTTTCCTCCTCTGTGTACACAAAAAGTTGCTGCAGGTACCAAATGTGCACCAATTTCCTTTTTCCCCACACTGAGAAAGTCATGTCCTGCCCAACTTAGACTATGATTGGTTAATACTTGTTGCCTTTGTTTGTTTGGTCAGTAAGGTTTAGGCTTGAGGACTGAGATTTGTAATGGCTGGGTAAGCCAATCGTAAGTAGAGAATGAGCTTAGGACCATCCTGGGAATTTCAATATCATTGTATGTGCTAGGGCTGCAAGAACAATTTTCTGTCCAAATTACAAATAAAAAACCCTTGGACTGATGTTTGCGATGTATTTTTTCAGACATGGCAAATAAAAAGTAAAAAAACTATGAAAAAAACAGTGGTCACCTTTTTTTAGTGTCAGTACCACCATGTTATGGAACATGTAAAATTCGACTCTTAATCTCTTTTGTTCACTGTGTGAGCATCCTTGTTGCAATGTTTTAAGTACTGACTATAAATTTCTCAGTTTCTGCCAAGGAGTAATTTGTCACTTTAAAAGACTTGAAATGTAATTAAACCTAGATTTATTTATTTAATTACACATAAACTCAAAAACAAACACACACACATTGATATATTTAATCCTAAATTAAAAGCAAAAAATATTACAATCATATCATAACATCAAAACCAAGAATTACATTTGTTTGTGCATTATGGGACTCTTTCCAAGTGTAGCATATTATATATAATGTACAAATATCAAAATGCACAAAAATATCAAACCAATTTCTTTTTTTTCTACAACTACTGCCACACTTACTACTATAATACTAGTACTACTATAACTAGGCAACTACTACAACAAGTACCATTATTGTTATTGTTGTTGTTGTTGTTATTATCAATAATAATAATAATAATAATAATAATAATAATAATAATAATAATAATAATAATGTCCTACTGTTGTATTGTGAAAATCTTGTTGCACAGATTAATTCATAATTCAGGTAAATTAAGATCAACATGGACACAGAGTATAGTTTTTTTATTTAATAAAGGACAATAATAGATTAAATACAAGTTATTACACCACAACACATAACTTATTAAAAGAAATTATTTCATTACAGTCAACTAAAACATTTACTATAGCAACCAAATTTTAAAAAGTTGTCCTTTTTGTTCTACTGACCAACATAAAAGACTATCAGTAATAACATCTACAAAAAATAATAATAGTTTATACACAATAATTGACTAATGTTTAAGCAATGTCTTCCATTTCTTATCTTCTATACATAAATACAGCAATCATGAGCCTCCAATAATGCAAGCTCTCCCTCATCCTAATGTCTGAGTCTTCTAAGTATATTAAACTGTAAAGCTGCTCATACTGCTTGCTACAGAACTATTGATCACATAATATTGATTATGAAATTTAACTATTAAAAAATAAGTAACCTAAACCAGTTCTGATGCATGTGTTGTTCAACTGCATTTTAGATCATTTGCCAGACTGCTATAACTGTCTTTCTCTGCATGCTAATTCAGAGTTCAAATGTTGAAATGTTTCAAAAACAGAGTTTTGTCAAACACTTGTTTGTGTCATTGAACATGGAAATAGTGCAGACACACCAAAAGCTGTTTATAAAATGCGTTGAGAGAAAAGCCCCTCACACATTCTTTGTTGATGAATGGACTCACAGCTCGATTTGACATGCAAATGGTGAACAGAACTGTATAAATCCGCTTGATGAGGATACCTTGGCAGTATGGGTAAGACAGTCACCACTGCCTAAATCTTTATTAAGCTAAGTTATTTCAAGATTTTTTTGTTGGACATTTATGATATGAAAAAACAGCATCAACTAATTTTTTGCCACCAGCAGACAAGCTCTAAATACCACACTGAATCATTAGCACCTTAAAAGAGACGTTATGGCAAACCTGTTAGCAAACAAACGCCTAACTACACGTCCAGCAGACATAGAGCAAAACTGCTATTCAATTGGAGTCGTGTCTCTGGCCACTCAGCAAATACCATATTCACTTTACTGTTAGCTTGGTTTAATTTTTCCCCAATTTCTTAGGTGACACTTTTTGCTTTTCTTTTATTCACCAAGTAGTAGCTAATTTTATCTTTTGTACCAAGCAGTTAATCGCAATATTTTTGTTAAAAACAGTTGTCTGCTGCTTAAAGGGAGCTAAAAGAAATAAGAATTGTGAGAAGAAACAAAAATAGTACCTCAGAAATCCACTTGTGCAACTTAAAATTTTGGGACTATGGAGGCTATTGAGCAAACTACTTTTCCAGAAGTTTCCTTGAGCACTAGTAGCTTCAAGTGTTGATATTCTGGCTCTGTGGAGTTGTGTTCAAATATGATCACAGAAACCAGGATTTATTTGGCCAGACAGCATTTTCTCTCATATGAAGCTATGATAATCATGACGCTCAGCTTTATCTTTCTGTCCTTACCTTCTGAAAGTGCTGTCACTGCCCTCTAAGCACTTTTCATTTTTTAGGTTCAATTTGCTGTGATTTGTGTGATTGTCTTTTTTACATCATTGTCACACTTATTGGTGGTTGCATTGTTTTTTTCCATCCGAATTAATGTTCACATTATTCTACTGTATGATTGTTCTTATTAATAAGTGTTTTGCCATCAAAGCTACAGTGGTGACAGAAACACACTTGATTAAAAGAAGTCTTTGTAGTGCATGGAACTCTAATTTTTTATATTTAATTATATTATATTATCATATTGAAATATATTAGATTATATTATACTATATTATATCATATTATATTATACCAGCATTAATTCGACATTACAGTATGCTGGCACAACAAAACATTATTGTCTGTTGTACTTTCATTTTGTATAAGTACCATTTGAGTTACTTACATTCCAACAAACACACACACACAGACACATTTTTTTATGGCAGTAACTGTCAAAGATCAAAATTGCTATTGACCTTCTCAAATAAAAAATGCTGTATTATATTCCAGTGTCTTGTCACAAGTTGCACAGTAGGCTCCACAAATAAGTCTCCTTTTTTCTGCTCAAAAGCATGCTGCCCTTGAAACTTGGTAAATTAAAATGTATTGGAGACAAGCATCTCTCCAACTCTATAAGACATTTAATTAATTTCATTGTAAACAAATGAACAAGCCACCTTCAGTTGATCTCATCCCAGTCTCTTGGTCTACTGGTTGTAGTGGCTCTAGCAGCAATCAAAGTCCAGCAACAAGCTACAACTTCTTAGATGCCTCCTTAGCCATTTTTCACTTTAAGTAAACAGAGAAAAGTTTTCTATGCACAGAATCGGTGAAATTCTTGTTTTTTTCCCTTTGTGCATTCAGATTATCACTGAGTCACCCCTGCTGATAAAATCACAAGGACCAGAGACAAACAATTCCTTTTCCGTCCAACTTTTATCAGTAAAAGTCTGTCCAAGCTATTTTAAAATTCTCTATTCTATCATATAACTACAACATCTCTATGACAGAGATGGGAGCAAATGGTAAACTTTAACTGCAAAAGAGTCTTCTGAAAATGATGAAGTCAGCCAGACTGCCCTGTCATGCTAGACACTGAGGGGTCTGTCTCACATTTCAGCTTTAGCGGAGGCTCTGTGGTGTCAGATGCAGACACATTTGAGGATGACTGAGGAGGTGTAGATGCATCAAAGCCCTTATCCATCCTTCCTTCTCCATTTACCCTCTCCTCTCCATGTCCTGGAGGAGACTCGTGTGTACGCATGTGCTTGGCTAGGTGATCATTGCGCATAAACACTCTTGGGCATAATGCGCAGCTGAACTTCTTAGCACCAGTGTGTGTCTGCAGGTGGCGCTGCAGTTCATCAGAACGTGTGAATCTCTTGCCACAGAAGAGCCAGTTGCAGACAAATGGCCGGTCGCCACTGTGCCAACGAAGATGGGCTTTCAGATGGGAAGTCTTGGCGTAGGCCTTGCCACAGCCAGGGATGTGGCAGTTGTGCATGTGCTTCCTCCTGCTGTCTTCAGTGCTCTGGCCCAGCTGTTCAGCATGGACGCAATTAGGACAGCGACACACAGCCTGGCCAGCGCTTCTAGAGGAGGAGCGGCGCTGTGGCTTTGGGCGGGCTGAGACAACATTCTCCTGTGGCTCCTCCAAGGAAAACGGTTCTTGCTGAAGCATTTCAGGGGCCAGTGGCTCCATCTTGAAGCCATCCTGGGGAAAGAGGTGTGATGAGTGTGCAGCTGGAGCGTGTTGAGCTGGTGGCAGGGTGCACAGCTGTGGATCTGAGCCATAGGGGCCTAAAGAGGATTGCAACCCCATGGAGCTCCCTGGACTCACTGAAGGCAAGCCGACACCCTGTCCTGTCTGCAGGTCTATCCAGCTTCCTGGTTGGACGTCCCTGTGCAGATCCCACCAGGAGGGAATGTTCATGTCTTCTGAGCTGCCACTAGATGGTGCTGTCCGTAACCAAGGCTCGTAAGGGTGGGCCATGAGAGCAGCTGGTGCAGGTGCAAGACTGATGATGAGGTCAGCCACTCAAAGTGTTGTTCACTATCTTGTGGGTAAGGCTGAGAATATTACCACATGATAGGATGGCAGTGCACCCAAAACACCTGCAGGAAGAAAGAACAGACAGAGTGTTATCACTGCAAATCTGATATCATTTCAGTCTGTCCAACTCACGGTTGCATGTGCTCAATGACGTCGCTAAACCACATACACTGACATTGAAGTCTTGAGGTCATTATTTTACAGGCTTTGAAATCACTCAGCTTCTGCTGATCTAACAATTCTGAACATCAGAAGCCCAGACACTCAGGCCTAAATCCTCCTGGCTTCAACATTTAAATACCCAACTTCAAGCACACCTCCTTCATTGCCATGGATACTGCAGTTCTCACGCTGCGTGGCCGTGGAGACAGAAGAGAGAGGGGGAGACAGACGTGTCCAGACAGAAGCCTGCCACATGCATCCGCTGCCAGGTACTTCCCATGGAGGACAGTCAAAGACAAGCGCAAAGAAAACAACATCATCAGCCCTGTGCAGAGGCAGCAGCGGGGGGAGGGATGAGAGTGAAGGGGAGTGTTGACAGGAGAGCAGTTTGGTAAAGGAAGAAGTTCCAGGGAGGTATGGCTGCAGGCCAAAGTCTATTTGTACGTCTATGAGGTTTGTGCAGATGAAACCTGGCAGACAGGAGAACCTGTTTTTTATAAATCACACATGATTTACAACAACAGCCCTCCAGGCAAGTTACAAAAGACGGCCCATAAAACACTCCGCCTCTTACACACTGGCGGCAGAAAGCATCAACAGTTGCAGACTGACGGCATCCAGGAGCCTGAGAATGAGAGTCCAACAATAACATGAGGACAATTACTTTATGTATATAATTATGGGCACACGCTCTGAAACAGCATCCTGTCCCCAACACACTCCAAGTATGTACACTTGTCCAAACCTCAACACTGTCAGTCAGCAGGAGGAGTGGCTCTGATTTCCTTGGGTGACAAGAAGCTTGTTAAAGTTGGACAAGTCTGTGGAAGTTTACAACAAATTTACAAGTAAGCTATCAGCCTGCAAGACTTGTGCTTGGCCCCACACTTGTCCTAGCCCCAAACAATCTTGTTGACTTCTACCACACCCCCATCCTGGAACATCTACAATTATCTTAACAGCAGGAAACAGTAAAGTACTCTGAAGCTTTGGAGGTAAGTATCTAATGTCTCAAGATCACCTGCTCTGATACAATATCTGACAAAGCAAACTGCCCAGGTCATCCACAGGCTCCAGTGGAAGACATAGATGTCTAATATGCAGATCCATAGGAGGCAGGCAGAGTGGGCATGTGGTTCAGCAGAAAGGTGGTGTCACTCTGACTGACAGTGGTGGATCCCCTCAGGAGATCTCAATTTGTTAAGTCAATACAGCCAAACCAAAAGGATTGCACTTCCTACTCAAAGGTTTAGTCAAACCCACTCAGAGATGCTTTCTAGTTGCAATGAAATCGTAAAGCAATTAGTTTGGAATTCCTTAATGAAAGGTCTGGTGTTAAAGGTCAAGCTGATTTATGTCATGTCGGCCCGGAGCCAGAGCAGCTCTGTAATTTTTTGGGAATGCAACTCAGACGTACGGTGGAATGGTCCCCCCAACTCGACTGTTACTAACATGACTGTAAACAAATGAAGACAGCAGCATCCTCCTCTGCTCGTCAAAGTGCTGGGAGCGCTGAGAGCTCCTAGGGGAAACAGCTGGCATAAGGGGGGCCCCAGGGGGACAGCAGCATAGGAGGAGGAGGATGGTGCAGAGCAATGACAGAGTGCTGGTCATAAAACCTGCCCGACCAAGACCCAGCACAGCCCCCAGTTTACAAGTCTGCCATCAGGAAGAGGCGCAGAGAGGGAGTAAGCTTCTCTCCTGCCTTTTTTAAAAATAAAGACTCTACAATATAAGTTTGGTGTCCCTGAGTTTAAACACTTTTTGTTTTTACAACTTTTATTTGTGACTTAGTTTCTGACTTCAGATCTTCAATTTTTTCCTGCTTTTATAAACTGCATATCTGCCCATTTACAATGTTGCATTGATATATTTTAAAGAGCATTTTACCAGAAAAAATTACAGGCCTAGTTTAATCCTCATTCTTCCCAGCATAAGTCTCAACCCAGACATAGAAATAGAAAAACACAGTTAAAACAGTAATGCTGCTGCACACGCTCCAAACAAATCACTTTGGGTCAAATGGCATCTACAAGTAGTTTGTTTGAAACTTCTTAGAGGACAAGATGGGTGGAGAGAGACGCAAAAATTCACCGGGGGTAAGATCAGTTGCCAAAAGAGCGTACCAGTCCAACACAAACTTGGTCAAATCAAGGCTGTAATGAATTAACTTTTCGCCTGTGTGTTGAAAAATGTTCAATATCAGCACAAAGACCAGAAACATTTTGAAGCAAAAACAAAGAACTGTTGTATTGACCAAAGTCTGAGCCCAAACCTGCCAAAAGTCTGACGGACCAATAATTAAGAAGAATGAAATTGACTTTATTTAAAAATTTATAAAATACTTTAATTGACATTTAATCAGAAAACCAAAATCTAATTTGTACATCTAACTTCAGGGTTAAGTTAGTGACATAGACAGCTCAGAATAGAAGGCTCAGCTGTCTCTCTGTGCTTTAACTGTATGATTAAACACAGAGATTGTTTAAATATGAATGACAGTTTTACATCCTCAGTGATTTAAGAGCATCTGTTCAACACTGATTCATACACCATTGTGTTGAGTGAATGATCTGCTGCATTTTTACTACATTGCGGACAATGTAGCAGTTCTAGTTACAGCAGCTTTCCACAGCAGTTTAGTACCACTCTGTCTCTTCTGATTGGACACCGTGCAACCAGAAAAATCTTTCACATTTGATGTACAAAGTTTTAAGAGCCAACATTATCAGACAATGTACATAAAGTGTAAGCCTATCTTATGATGAGTTTCAGACTTAAAAAATACAGGCAAGTCTCAAAAGCAGACTACAGTTTTGTTCACAAACACACACAAACGCTGTGATGCAAAAAAGAAACACAACTGCTGAACACAATTTCCCGTTCTTGTTTGTGTTGCTTAAATATTTATGTTTCTATTAACACAGATGTTAAAAAAATACGTGTAACCAAAGAGTCAGATTTAAAACAAAATATACAGAAAGTGGCACCAGTGGTCCTGGTTTGAATTGAAATAAAAAAGTCAAAACAAAATTGTCAAGATTCCTATATACAGTGATGGAAATTTAAAAGAATAATTGGTTTTTAATTTAGTTGAGTGCAATTTTTGAGAACTTTAATTTTAATGTTACTTAATAATATATACGTACATATTGTCCTTTTGTTCTACCTAGCAATTATTGGTACTTTACATGTATTTATTTAAAAAAAAACATAATTGAAAAAAGATGTATTGCTTCATTTTTTAATAGCCTTTACATAAAAAGGTTAAAATAGGCTTTATTTATCTGCTAATTAATAATTTAGATCTAACTGCACGATAATAAAACAATGAAAAATCTATTTCTGCAAAGTAAAACATTTCATTTTGATTCTTTATGAACATGTTGTTGCCAATCATCATGTGCTTTTATTTAAGTCAAGTTTTAAATCAAGGACCTGCATTTAACTATATGGTTTTGCTTCTTTTACTAAAGTGATTAATTTAAATACGTCTTTCAACACTGTATCTCATATTGAGACCTGAATTTGAAAGGATGATCAATCCTCACACTTCAGCCACATATTGTTGAATAAAAACCCTCCTACACAAACAGGTAAGAAGGGTTTTAATAAAAATTCAATCTCATCTTCTGGACTGATGTGCTGACACATAAATTAATGGAAATCATCAAAATCTTATCAAGTGCAGTTCCACTTTAATAACTGTTTGCCCTAAATGATTAAACTCTGAATCATGATTCAAAATATCCTGCTTTTGCTGCATTTACTGGAGATACCGTACTAGTCTTTTATGGTATATTGAGGATAGTTTTTATTATTTTCCCTTTTTGTTCAGTTCATGGAGACTCAAGGCGTTGATCCCCCAGGGAATTAATAAACAATATATCATTCTATTTTAACAAAAAAAAAAGATGGAAGAGGTCACATTAGACTACTTTTTAAAGCATTAAAAATGAGTGAAGCAAAATTTATTCAACAGTATTAACGTTCAGATTGATTCCTCTTTCATGGGAATTACACAGAAGTGACTCCCCATAACTGGCTGATTTCTTACTCTTGAAAGAGCAAACTAAAACTTGAAGATGAAAAATATCTGCGTAACCCAATAATTTTTATGTGAGTTCATGTCGCACAACTCTGACACTCCACACCAACAGACCAGCTTTTTAAATGTTTGTTTTCTCTGGTTAAATATACATCACACATTTTGGAGTTATTTAACCTGTAAACATGGAATTTATAGTCCTTTACTCTTAAAATGTTCACGCTTTTTTCGGGCAGTAAATAATTTTAGAGCTTCTCTACAATTTAAATGCTTTAACTACATTCTACAACTACATAACTACATAACTACATCTCTAAAACATATGACAAGACTTTAAACTTGTAAAAGAAAATATCAGTTTCAATCTTTTTAGGTTAAATAGTAGTTCTTATGGTCTCTTGATTTCTACCTTAAAGTCAAATAATTTGTAGTAGCGACTTGATGTTCTTTTTATTTAGACTTTTCCTTTATCTGTTGTCAGCTTTTAATATTAAAGCAGCGCACTTGATTTTTTTCATGGAATTGTTCTCTATAGATAACTCAAAGCCTACGAGACGTGCCGACAGTTTAATGAACGAGTAATTTCTGGTCATGTTAATGAAGATCAGTTCATTTACACAGTACATACAGTATATTTATACATAGATCGGAGTAGTTGCAAATTGTTGATTACCTTTGAGTTGCTGTTGTTGTTATTTTGCTTTTGGAATAAATGCACCTTGGTAGGAGAAACTTTGTTTTAGCTCAGCTTTGCTACGTCTTCCCTTCGTCGAAAAAAGTGCACAGAAAAATAATATCCTCATCATATTTCAACAGATTTTGTCCATCGCAGACAGTCCAGGTGAGGCAAATATCGGCGTTTTGGCGCACAGGTAAGCAGCATTCTCAGGAGTGACAAACTTTATGATAGGCTGCGCGTCTTCAGCCCGCCAGGCTCCGCCCCCTGCTGCTGTGCAGTCCCCTGCTTTGAAGATGCGCCCTCGGCTGGAGGTGAGGAAACGGCTCGCTTTGGGAAAACACAGGAATCAAAGGGACACTGTGTCACACTGTGTCAAAAAAAATCTGCAAGTGTGGTCTGGGGTCCTTATTAAAGAGGTTTTGGCTTAAGTTGGACGCACTGAGATTATAAATAATTTATTTTTAAGTTTCATTCTGCTCTTCAGTGCAGTTCAGAGTCAGTCAGGCCAGTATCTAACTATGTGTCCTTCAACAACGTAATTACTTCAGAAAGTTTAAAAGAAAAAAAAAAAATCAGTGGTGAGGAGGCACTACTTGCAATTAGCCAGCTCAATTACTGAAGGTCTAACACCACTATAGCTTTGAGGAATTCTACTCCACCATACTCCACCATATTCTGCTTGAAGTATTACTTTCACTTCACTTTATTACAAACTGTATTAACTAGCTCTTTTGGAGAATAAGGTTATACAGATGGAACGTGATCATTTCATACAGTAATACGTTGTAATAGATTGAACTATCTAACAGTCTGTGAAGTTAAATAAGTTCCCTGACAAACTGTAACATGAACCTACAATGTTAATGTTAATACATTTATAAAAATAACAAGGGTCATACTTTATGTAGTTACTTGTGTTTTCACTGAAGTAAAATTTTCAATGCAGAACTTAAACTTGAATGTTTTTTAAGTATAGCTGGTTCCACTTACAAAAGTCTTCTTTACCACTTTTAACAATATGACAAGAGAAATATTTTAAACACTGGGGTCTTTAAACAGAAGCACCTCTGAGATCATGACATGTCAGAAATGAAGTACCGTACTCTATTAGCAGGAAATTTCATTATGTCTCAATAAATTGAGACAACTATTTAGTCGGACTAAAAAGGTTACTGACCTTTAAAACAGCAGTTTGATTACGTCAACTTACTAGCTTTACCCACTCAAGGTCCAATTTTTGTCACATTTAAACTTTTTTTTGTTTGTTTTTGCTTTTTGTTTTAATTAGTTGTTGACATGACAAGATGATATTTGGTCTGTAAAATAATTGGCACATTCACATTTTATTTTTTTCTTAAAAACTAAAAACTATTTAACATAAATAGAAGACAAACTTGGTAAATCATCATGATGCATTATGTTACATTTTGCCGTGGTTGTGGTGATGTACCAGACTCAAGATCAACATTTTTACTCTGCACAGCACTGGTGCAGTAACCTGGCTGGCGCAGTGACTGCAGCCTGTGAATCAGATAGTTGAGACCTGGAAATCCTTTGATTGCGGACACTCCTGAGAGGTGGTTTAGCCCGGGCCAAAACACAGGCACAGTACACAAATCTGGAGATCTTACATTGCAGAAGTGAGACACCAGTTCTGAACCAATCAGAGAAACGGTATCTCACATAAACACAAATTGTATTCGGCTCATTTAACAGCTTGCCAAATGTTGAGTTTCTTCCAGCTTCTGAAACTTGTAACATGTCATTTTTTAATGTACTGCAGTGGCTTTGAATGTACATTACACATTTAATAGTTTTTACCATCATTTCCTCCAGGCCTCTTTCTTTTATTTTGTCTCATCACACGGTTAATTCCTTTCCTGTCACAGCATGTTGGTGGAGCAGCTTCACATCAACTGACAAACACAGACCACAGACAGGCCGGCGGTGAGTGACTTCCTACCCCCTCTGCTCCTCTTTCTCTGAAGCAGCACTAACCCTGAGTTTGAACTGACTACATGATTTTCACATAAAGGAACCACAGGCCAATTAGGGAAATACTGACAAAGTCTTGATTGACCATGAGCCTTGATAGATTTACACACACCTCCCAGCTGTGAGGAGTGAATCCGGAAATGTTGTTTCCAGAAGCACTTGACCAACAACAGTTCCAAAACCTCTGCTTAGATTTTAGCACATTAAAGAGCATTGTCAAGTAAGTGCAAGGATATTCATACATTGAAAATGTAAACACATGAATAAAATTTTCTGCAAACACAGAACGGGATCAAAACTGAAATTAGTAGTGTCTCAGTATCTCCTATGTTTTCGTTTAATGTACTTGTACACGTAGAGGAAAACAGGCCACTGAATTGAAGACCACACACCACGACTAAATGTTGTTTACCGACGTCTTTAAATAGTCAAGCATATTTCCTCATGAATACAATGCAATCAGAAAAGAGACTGCTTAATAGCATTTAATTACAGTGCAATTTCGGGTAGGGGCTTACAAATTCTCTTAATGATTTGAATGTGTTTAGATAGCTTGTTTGACAGTTTTTACGTCTGTTACTGCTTACACATTTTTTTTTGTGTAAGAATTTATTCTGTGTGTACATGAAAATGTTTGTGGTTCTTTAAATGTTCTTGCAAGGAGGATTTTTCTAAAGTACTGACATTTACACTTGTCATCAGTCCAGTAAATCACTGTGAATTTCAATGTGGTGAGTAACTTCTATTTATATGAGTGCAGCACCTTTGACCTTTACATGTTAAGGTTGTTCAGACCAAACCCATCCAAATATACAGGTTACGTCTTAATAACTATACTGGAAAACACACGCAATGTGTAAATGTCAACAGTTCATTGCACTATTGAGTCATTAATGTTCTACAGTTTTATGCTATCAGGACATTGCAACAGATACAAGCTTAAAGATATCAGTCAAAGTGGCATTGGAACATTAGCTGAATTAAAGTTTGAGAACTTTGTAAATGCAAGTTGAAATATTTTTCTAAAGGTTTATTTATTACTACGTTTTGAGGGATATTGCGAGCTGCTGCTATAGCTGTTGCTAATTTGTAGATTTCTTTTTTTAGAAATCCTTTTCATGGACTACAGGACCATAATGTCAGTCAACACCAATTTCAAAAAATGCCAATACAATTTATCATTCTTACATTTGTGTGTGTGCGTGTGTGTGTGTGTGAATGCGTGTGTGTGTGCATTTCAGACACAGCATCACAGGATCAGAATGGCAAAATTTTTGTCCTATGATTTGTCTTAATGAACAAAACACCATCTGCTAAAGAGGACCATGACAGTTAAAAAAGCTTGGCATTTATTTTTTATTCTTTTCACAACAATTCCACATGGTTTGTTTTTATGGAAACATACATAAAGATAGTCAACATAACAGCTTCTCAGAAGTGATCGCCCCCAGGTGTCTAGCTGCAGTATTCATCCTGCCTTCTCCATGTCATCATCACGTGTCATCAATAAAACTGAAAAAAATCCAAGTATGCATCTAATAAATCTCGCCTAACATGGTTTCTGTCATTCTAGGTAGTTCTTATCATGCTCATGCATGTTCAACAGTTCATCTTTTTTGATGAGTTTAGTTTTAATCAGTTCTTTGATGCTATTGAGTTAGCTGGCTGTATGGGTGGGACCTCATTACTCTGATCACTTCTGTGCAGGTTTGGCTCCAAACCTTTTTTGGTTTTTTGGTTTAAACCTTTTTTAATTTTATCTTTTTTTATACAATCAATTAATCAATTGAGAGGGAACCACATTTTAATCTCATTATACAACTTGTTGTATAATGACAAATAAACTTCCTTGTATTCTTATATCCTTGAAATAACATCACCAGGGCAAGATAGCAGCACCCCAATCAGTGATATTTTGGCCCCATTTTGGTACAGTGGGATGAAGTGCAGCTGCATCATTTATCTTTATTTATGCCAATGGGTTTCACACTTCAGTTGGCAAACAAATGAAGAAAAAACAAAAAAGATACAATGTCTTGATAAGTGAACCTTGGAAGCGCTGTTTCTGCAGGGGAAATTTGTTACATTCAGAGAGAGCCAGGCTAGCTGTTTCCCCCTGCTTCCAGTCTTTTTGCAAAGCAATTGGTGGCTTCATGGTGAATATACAGACATGAGTGTGGTGTCAACCTTTCAACAAGAAAACAAATAAGTTTATTTTCAAATGTAAATCTATTGGTTTACTGGCAATAAATATTTAACATTTAAAGTAATTCTCAACACTTCCTCTTGCTAGAACTTTTTGCCTTTGTCCTACACACCCTAAATATACTGCATTATTTCTTCTTAGTATCTATTGTATTTTTAATTACAGTAATTAGTCAGGAACAAGTTTTTGTAGCCTCTGCTTTGGTTCCCTTAAATGTCAGAATGGTTTACGTGAGACAGCAATCTGAATTCTGGAGCTCATAAGTTAGGGTGTGTATTTTTGTGTGTACAATTTGGGACTTTCCTTAAAGGATTTGTGTTTTGTAAACAAGACTGCTACCATATGAAGTTGGTTCTGATTCTGATTCACTGTACTCTGGCTGGTTTGACTTGCCTCTAGTCCCACGGGAACCACACTGGTGTCCCAGACAAATCCTCCTGCCAACACGCCAGCCTCCAGAAAGCTAGGCCGGCTAAAGCCTTACTTCCCCTCCAGAGGCAGAAAAAAATCCAAACAAAGTAAACAGTAAGCACCTAGTAGTCAACTTCCTTATCCTTGTTAATTATTCAAAATCCCGGAGGAGAGACCAGCCCACAGTTGTCTTCTGAGTCACTTTTTTTTTTCTCATACAGGCACTCACTCACCACAATGCCCCCCTCTCCTCCTGCCTCCCCTTTCAACTTCAAACCCAGTCATTTTTGCAAGCTGCGCTTTGATTGTACCAAACACCTGTATTTTTCGAGGAGAGACTTCCTTGTGAGCCCCCGCCTCCCATCTTTGATTGTTAAACAGCAGTGGCGCCGTCATTACTGTCTGTGCGACTGATGCCGCCCAGCTTCCCCTCCCATCTTCCACCTCTGCCTTTTAACCGGAACTTTAATTGCTCAGAGAAAATTTGGATTGCTTTATTTTATCTAATTTTCAAAAACCCATATTTGTGTGTGTGTGTGAAGGGTTGTAAAATTTGAGATGTGCCTTGCTGGATTTATCGGATAAACTGGAGATAATCACAGATTTCCAACAGCTAGAAACTGAGCACTCAAACCAAAAATGTCCTCAGATTTGTTATAAGATGTGGGAATGTTTTAAATTTAGAACTTGAGGTTGGTAGTAGCCAGATGGACACAGACACCTAACATTTTTTTATCCTCACCAGTAATCCCCCAGGAAGACAGACAGACTCTTGCATACACATACACACACCTTTGCAACAGTAATACCATGCTTTATTAGACGGCCTCTCCTGCCATCCTGTCTCCCCCCTCAGATTAATATCCTCTGGGCTTCTCACCAGCTGTTTCCGTGCCTTAACACCCCTCATCTTCCTCCGGCCTGCCCTCTGCTTCTCATAGGAGGGCTTACAAACTGGGCCACAACGCCTGCGTGGCTCTAAAGAGGTCTGTGGCTTAGCACCTTGTGTGTGTGTCTGTGTGTGTAAAGCTGAATGGCGGATCCCCTGTCCAACTGCAACTGAAAATATATCGAGGTGAGCCAAGACACAGTGTTGATAAGTTGATGAAATCTTGCATGAACTTGCATGGTTTACACCATCTTATTTGCACCCACATGAGGACGGACAGGCACAGACAGACGTAATTTTATACACTATCTGGATTAGATTTTTTGCTGATGGTACAATCGTTCAGCCCCAGTGGAACCACTGTTAAATATTTAAAAAAAGCATTTTTACAGCACAAGCAAAGACCAAGTCTCTCCTCAGCCAATCTTGCTTGTGACCCCACTTGATTTATTCTGCTTATACATCTTTTTTAATCACTTCATCTGTCAACAAAGCTGTTTATTGTCAGCAGATTTGATTTATTGGTGTAAGCTATTTACACGGTTTGTTGCTTATCCATTCATATAGTAAGGCCGGTTTGTGTGCTTGTGTGTGTGCATGCATGTGTGTGTGCCCTGTAATGTGTGCACGGTCTCAACTTGGGTGTGTCTGCCTTTGGCTCAGGTGGGTGTTTACCTCTCTTGGCGTTTTTAGTGTTTGTGTGTAAGGGCAGGCAGGATGTGCGGTGCTTGTCAGCACACTCCAGGAGATGAAAGGCCAGAGAGGGTGTGGAAGTAGCTGAGTGTTGTTCAGGTAACAGGTTGTCTTCTGAGAAACGTCTCAAGAATTCAGTCTTGTTGCCTTCAGCATTCCTAGTGAGCCACGAGTGAGCACCACTCACCACCAAGTTGCTTCAAAAAGTAACACCCCCCCACAAATCAAGGCATAACTGAACAGTCAACACAACCATTTGTTGAACATTCAGAGTAGCTTGGTTGGCACTCCTTGTTCTTATGCACTCAGGTGTGCGTGTGAACTTTTATTTAACTACTGCTATAAAACTGATTGCATCACTAAAACTTGACAGACGCCATATGAGTCAGTCACTGACATGCATATTGATGAGCACTAGTTAGAGACACAACATCGTCTCGCTGGGACACCGGGAATGACATGCTAATGTTGTCAGTTACTGCAATGCAGTTGGGCAGGTTTAAGGTCTTCAAGTCAGGTCTTACAGCACCTGCATCCTCAACAATCTATTGTTAGCACTGATGAAGGTGTTACTGTGACTCAATATTGTCAATAGTCTGTTAAGTCAATGAAATAATCCTCAATACTGAATGGGCATCTTAAACAATTGATTGACCCGGATTACCAGAAAACTTATTATTGATTACCTGTGGTAAATAACTAGCAGTGTAGTCTCCTGTCTTCACTCCAACCTTGTGGAAGTGAAAAAAATTCTGTTTGCGGTGCTCATAGCATTTAATAATCATACTGAATTTGTTTTCCTGTCATTATTCAGTCTGATATCATGTTCATGTTTATTTGTTTTTAGCTTCTTGGAGGCGGGAAAACAAGCAGTAAACATAAATTTGATCTATAATCGTCTCATAAAGTGCTAAAACAAACTTCCAAGCAATTACTTATTGAAACTCCAAGAAGACGCAGAGCAACCTTAGCATTCATCTGGATTTGTGATTTTGACAAACTGATAAACAAACTTTAATACTCATTCAGTTTTCAGCTCTGCTTTGGTCTCCACCCTGAGTGAAATGTTAGCACTGATGGCTGTTAATTTAAAATCTGGTGCAGGGCAGGTATTGTACAGTTTTGTGACTACATGAGCAATACCCCTTTTTTATATTGCTTGAAGTAATGTAGTTTATAGTTATGCAACGTTTGTCTTTTTATTCATTTTTTTTTTACTATATGTCACAATTTATCTGGACCAACACGGAAAGGGCACATTATCACATTGGCAATTTACCAAAATCCCACTAAAGTTAAGTTGGAAATGTGTTTTTCATAATTTGTGTGATTTGACCCTTAAAATCAATGCAGGATGAAGCAGAGTGAAGTGAAACAAGCAGGAGGAAGGTGTAGGGAAGTATCTGGAAAGAAAGACCCACAGACAGGAAGTGTCAGCGACATAACTCAGTGAAGCACCAGCAATGGGAGACACCCACTCCATAAACCCACTGACACACAGGAATTTGCCCAACTTTAATTACACTGATTAACCAACATGTGATCCAGAGTACTGGTAAGAGGCAGTGTGATTTCTACAGTGCCAAAAACTGACTCCTCAGAAAAGAGGGGATTCTTACGACAAAAAATAAATAGCATATAAACTATATTTGTTCTGACAGCTGTAGTTTGATTTTTAATCCCATCTACTCATAAAAAAATGATGCATTGTCACAGATTCCTACCAAACAGTATAAACAGTAGTCACATTAAACTCCACTGCTGCCAACCACAACATTAATTACCGCTTACTTGTGCATCAGTAATAATAATAATTTAGTAGCCTAATATACTGTATCATGTAAGAACTAGTTATAGTTTAAAAGCTGTAACTATGGGCTTTATTAATGGCTAACAATTTTTACTAATGCTTTGAAGACCACTCATAAGCCACTGAACAGCTTTTCCGGTGTAAGGCTATTAAAAAATTCTTTGGCTTGGTGTGTATCTTCCTCACAACAGAGACCATTTGCTTTTTCCTTGCAGTTTGATCTAGACTCTCAAATGGGTGCCTGTTGCCTATTTTGATACTCAAACAAAAGTAAAGAATTATGGTACGTATTACTAAGTAATGTTAAGTAAAGGTGTAGGTGACTTAACCCTTATAAAAGCTGATTAAAAGTATCTGTTATTTTTCAACAAATATAAATTATTTTTTTAGAATTTATATATACTATATATGTATTATATATTATTTTTTATAAATGTCTGTTATAAAAATATATATATTTTGGATATTGTAAACCTGATGACATCATTGGGGTTATTTTTTTAATTTTACAGAGTTCATTTTAGAGCTGCAAAAGCCATTATAAAACTGCTACAGACTGATTTGTACTGAGTTGTGAACATCACGAGTGAAATATTTGGAGCACCCATTCAACTCTGGCAGTTACACTTTCACATTGTTAAAGCTGGCCCAGTATGCATTTCCATAGTTTCTGTATAATGTTGTAGTGTCTGGTGTGATAAAATGTCAAACAGTGAACAATGAGACAAATGTAAGTAAAAGCAGAGATGTAAGTAGAGAGGAGAAAAAAACAATACTGTGAATAGAAAAGCTTGCAGAGCTGATGGTTTAATGGGCCTTTGGCATGCTTAGTATTTTTAGATTTTTTATATTTTTTTGGTTAGTTTTTTGGGGGATTTTTTGTTGTTTTTTTTAAAATCGGATCTTACTGGTTATTTTATATATGCAGTTTTTATGTACTGGTGACTATTGAAAGTGACTCTCTTGTCATTCATTAAAATAGAGGACTGGTCCCATACACCAGAATTGACTGCTTAAGGAGCATGGCCAAGATTGCTGCAGAGTAGCTGGACTTGTTTTGAAGGACTTTGGTGAAAGTAATCCATGTGAGCAAAAAGCACACTCCTCTGAAAGCAAACTCTCTGTCACTAGGATTTTATGTACCTTTTGTTGGGTTGTTCATCTCTAGTACAGCATGGCCACATTAAACAAAGTGATTTACAGCGGCTCTGATCTGGACTATATTTTATATAGAATATACTCTCTGGTTTTCCCCTCAGAATTCCTCTGGCTGCCTGAAGTTTCCTGACAGAAAGTTTTCCTTTTCGGTCTTCTGCTAAATTTAACCTGATAGCTCAGCAGCTAATGTTAGTGGCACTATCAGCTGACTTTGTTTGAACTGGGAATTTGGATTACCAGGAAAACATTGGTGTCTATACATCTAGCATAACAGCTTTGGACCACCAGGAGGTTTTCAGGCCTGGGGGCTGCCAGCTCGCTGCACAGCTGGCTGAGTTGGCAGCCACAGCTCACAATGGTAGCTGGCCCATCAGACGATTCCTCCTGTCCTCCCTGTGGTCCAAAGCTCCTGTACTGGAAGCGTAAACACCAGCAACTTACAGGGCTCTGAGCTCCCAGTTCAGGCAGAATCAACTGAGCTGCACAGTTGACCGAGCAAAGCAAATTAAAGGCAGCCTCTTCTTGCAAAAGTTGGCAGCCTCATCATCAACATTGTCAAAAACAATCTGTCCATTAGCAAACTCTGTTTCTTTAAAAAAGTTTTTTTCTCCATAAAACATGATCCAGTTTTACCAAAATCTGTAAATTAAATTAGAAAATAATGTTTTTGCAGAGTAATTAGTCAGTGCATCATTGCTATTTTCTGAGCAAAGTTACACAGATGTCACAGTGGTGGACTGGTTGTGTTTTCCCTTTTTAAAGCTTCCAGAAGTTGGCCAATCAGATAAATATGGCCCTTTAAGGAGGGGAACCTTAAGACACAAGCTGAAATGGCTGGTTTAAGACACAAGATGTACTGAAGGGTTCTCTAGAGTACCACAATAAAATAAATAAGATTTTATTTTTAACTGTGAGTCATGCAAAGCTGCTCTAGTGGAGTCCCAGAATGAAAATATAGAGTTGAAAATGAGCATAACAGGTCCCCTTTAACTTGTTTACTTTCGTGAATGCAAGGTAAGACATTTGTCCAGCTCATCATTTTGAGTCACACAGACATGAACTCATGAGTTTAAGCGAAGCTGATAATCAGCAACTATGGTGAAACAAATACTTTGCATATAATTACAGTTTTATACGCTCTTATTTTTATATACAATGCACATGATGAAATAGCAGAAATATAGCCAAAAAAAGAGACTTTCTTTATTATAATTCCTTGTATGCCTATCATCGGTTTATTTAAAACTTTCATGTTGTATCTTGGAGGGATTTCCATGAATTTGTGTTACATAGGGTTCACTTTACTTTGAGTTAGCAGCCCTGAAAAACAGTCGATGGGGAGGCAGACTCATGATGAAGAGCTACATCATCATTCAAGACTGTGCAGATTTTCACAGGTGTGGACTGGACGCCTGTGTGAGACGGTGAGCTGTGCTTGTGGCCAGACGAGACGAGACCTTTAAATACATACCTTTGGATTTCTCGGTCACGTGACTCGGTATCTACAACCTGCCTTCTCGCAGCCGGCTGTCCGCTCTCACCATTGAAAAAAAGGTAAACATTTTGTACAGCAGCGTTAGCAGACTAGCTCTAGTTTACAGACTATTCGTCCCGAAGTTTCCCCCTTTACTCAGCCCCCCGAAAAAGGCGGAATGACACGAAGCGACAGCCGCGGCGCTGCTCCGGAAAGAGACGGGGAGTGACAGTGTGCTCAGTCGGGCCTTATCTCTGAAACTAACACTGATCTCGAACCGAGCTCCGTCACGGGCTACATCTACGATCAGCGCACTTTTGGCGGCATAATATCCGGACTGAAAGCGATTCGTGGTCGCAAATGCGAGACGAGAGCAATAATAGTGCAAGGTGACGGTCGGATTTGTGAAGATTACAGTCAATAAAGTGCTCTGCACAAGACTGCCTCCTAATCCCTGTGTGAAAGGGATGGGCAGTGCACCGGCTGAATCTGACTTTCTGCAAAAAAGCTGGGTGGGGAATGGAAGGAGACTCTTCCTCTCGACTTCACACGTGCACATTATGGTCAAAAGGGTGTAGACTCACTAGTGTTGCATGTCAACCACATTGTCAGACTCTTATAATTAGTTTAAAATCAGATTGTTTACATTAGGTAGTGACTTGCTTAGATTAGCGTTTATTTGACATCACTTTTGACACCACCCTGAGGGTTCTTCGTCAATTTTTTTTTTTTAAATTAAGTGCCACTTCTTATTTTTTGTGTTTCTTTATTGCAGGATGGCAGAGGCTCCCATGTCATGTGATTGTTTTGTTTCCTTGCCCCCTGGCTCTCGCGATGACCATGTGATTTTTGGGAAGAATTCCGACCGTCCCCGGGATGAGGTGCAGGAGGTGGCCTACTACCCTGTCGCATCCCACCCTCCAGGCTCCATGCTGGAGGTAAAACTCCTACAGTGCCACACCACCACCACTCCTGCTGGTACAGCTGACTGACCACAGGCATCATTCATCATTAAAATACTCTTGTTGACTATATTCTTTGCACTTCCACGATCTATTGCATTGCAGAAAATGGTGAATGAAATGAGTTAAAGGTAAAAAGGATTTAAAGGCTATATTTGGTCATCATATTAATACATTGCTATTGGCAGTAACCCTGTCTGAAAAAGAACTCTGAAGCAGAATGGTAAAATATTTACATGGGGACTTTGGGTAGAAACATTCTTTCCTGTTAATATTTAAAGTCTTGCAGCCTTTGTTTCAATTTTGCAGGTTCTGACATATCTGTTTCTTAGATTTCTCTCTTTGTCTGAATGCAGAAAATTTGAACGATAGGGTGTTATGTTTGTGGTTATTAAAAAACTATTTTTAAAGTTCAAAAGTAATGTGTCTTTTCAGAAACACAGTCCTAGTCATTCAGCCTAAAGCAACTTAAGGGTAAACCATTAATAGACGATGTTTTGGAGAGAGCTTTTCCTGTAATCCATTGCACCAGTATCAGCATTATAAATGGTCGGGTACAGTGACAGTATATCAGTTTGGTGGTACTACATTAAAACTGTTGTCCTTTGAAGCAACAGGGACTTTATCTCTGTATGAGATGTCGTTGTTTACATGAGACAGCAGTTTTCAAATTCTCAATTCCACCACATAAATTGCCTTCATACAGTACAATATTTCAAACCCATCTATAAATGGAACTAAAATAAACAGAGGTGTGGGAGGAAACAAGTTAAGGTTGCACCTATCTTTAGAAATATCTGATTTTAAAATTTAGCATGACTTTAAAGTCATAACAGATGCAGAACTCTTCTCTCTCCTCCATGACTGTTAATTCTGAGTGGAACAAATGGGTTCACTGATAAATCTCTGAAAGGACATATAAATATGAAGGCTGCACATATATTTATTTTAATAGAGAATGCTGATATGTTAAGCAGGGGATGATAACTTTGCAGGAGCTTTGGATCTCCCAGGAAATTGTTTTTGACTGACATGGGTATTTAACTTTATATATCTGGGGATTAATTTAGTTCCAGTCCATTACAAAAGCATTTGTAAATTGCACCAGATAAATACCAGTCTGAAATACTTTATGCAAGTGTGACCTCATGCAGACTATCTTTCACTCATTCAATTTCGCCTGCAGTGCACATACATCCAGATTCCTCAGGTGGAACAGACTCACGCTGTCATCCTCAGCAAGCCTGCCTGGATGTGGGGGGCTGAGATGGGAGCCAACGACCAGGGAGTCTGCATTGGGAATGAGGCTGTCTGGACCCGAGAGCCCATCACTCCTGGGGAGGCTTTGTTGGGCATGGACCTTGTCCGGTGAGCACCAAACAATTTTTGTGCCGAAAAAAAAAAAAAGCTCTGTGGATAATAAACAGCTTATCGAATTTTAGTAACAAAGACAAAATAATCTTCAGAGCTGATGGGAGCAACTATTACATCCTCATTAAATACAAGCTGGATATTGGATATTCAGTTGAAGCATCAACCTAATCCTCTCGTGCTTTTATCAGAGGGGTGTGTAGATTGTCACAAGCGTGTTATGACAGGTGTAGTAAGTGCTGTTGAAACGTAGCACTTATAGTAGCATTTCCTCTAGAACAATTGGCAGGGGAGTGTGTGAACATCGCTAACAAACTCAACCGGTCCTCATAGTTTAGACAGACCAACTGATAGCACAGTGGATATGTACGTAGATAGATGCACATAGATAAAGTATATAAATACATTGAAATATAATTTATGACTGCATACCTGCTTTTCTGTGCGCGTAAAACTCTGTTTTTACACATAGAAGTAACACAGCATGACCTCTGATCCTCAGACTGGGGCTGGAGCGTGGTGACAGTGCCTGGGGGGCGCTGACTGTGATCACCAGTCTACTGGAGCAGCATGGCCAGGGGGGGCAGTGCCGGGAGGACCCCACTCCATTTAGCTACCACAACACCTTTCTCCTGGTGGACCGCAATGAGGCCTGGGTCCTAGAAACTGCTGGAAGGTTGTGGGTGGCGCAGAAGGTCACAGGTGAGGATACAGAGGGAGGGGTGCAGGTGAGGTCTTCATTACATTGGCTCAATGAGCCCCAATCTGCTTAAACCATGATTTGTAAACACAGCAGATTTCTATCCTGCTCACATTTTACAACCTTCCTTGCTCTTTTTTTGGCTAAGTTCAGAACAGACACTTTTTGCCAGTTGTTGTTTATTAAAAATTATGTCTTGAACTGTTTTTACAAGTTATATCAATGTTCACCCACTCAGCTGGCCCACTTACTTAGCTGGCCTGACTGTCTGTAATTTTGGCTGTGGTGACTCTGAGCATTCTTGTAGAATAACTGTTCAAGTGTGATATTGGCACGTAATGCATGCGGTTATAAAGCAATGAATGTGGCTGCAGAATAGTTGTGATAGTTGTCATGCATGTCCTCAATGCTGTGTAGTGTGCAGCACTGAAGCTGCAGACATGCTGAAAAGGTGGAAAGACACATGACTGTATATCCTGCTGCTCAAAATACTAAACCATAGCAGACATGGTTTGTTTGAACAAATTAGTCAACCTTTTTGTGGTTACATTTGAGACTTTTTTTTTTTATTTGATGGATCAGTGTGATATAGGTGAAAAATAATCCTATGTAACTCATGTGACTAGTTGATTATTTGGCTTCTTTTTGGAAGCAGTTGCTGGCTACTAAAATACTGAAACTTTATCAGGAAAAAAAGGGGAAAACCTCAGGAGGAGTAACTAAGGAGAGTAGACATACAATGCATTAGATGCTACATGCACAGAGCAGGCAAAAGCAGCAAAAAGAGAATATGTAAAAATAAATTATACAATAAATTACCAAGGAAAACAGAATGCTACGATTACAGAATAGCAGTGTACTGAACAACCTTCAGCTCAAACACTGACTGTAACGCCTTTCAACGGTGATGCAGAAATGATGAAAAATGAATGAAAAATTGAAATTTGGATGACAGCCCTAGATGTTGTTGAGAAACTTCAGCCTGGACCACAGTCATGGACAGACTAGCAGACCACCTTTGCCACACACCGCTGGTGTGACTAAAAGACTCTGCAGGGCTAATGCTAAAACAGACTAGAGTTATGCATTGAGTGCTTGTCTGCTTCATCAGTCTTAAAGAGCAAATCAACACTAAACCACACAGGACTGTTTAAAATCCATACGAATTATTTAAATACTCACATGAGTCATATTTGCTCTTTTATGTGGGAAGTTAAACTACAAAGTAAATAAAGCCCATTCAGATCTCTTTGTTCATTCTTCGTTCCTCAACATGAGACCATGGCTTAACGAGATGTGTCGCATAATACAAGGAATCCTGAAATTGTGGTGAAAAGATGCTCATTCATCGAGGTTGGATCACTCTGTCAAGAGGAGATAAACCTTTCAAACGGCTCAGCTCAGTGTCTATGCCAGTACAGCACAAAGGAGCATACCTTAAATAGCAAGATTGTGGCTAGTGGGAGGAAAATTTTAAACAGAAGACTTGAATTGCTTTAAAATGTAAAACTTTGGTATTTATAAGGAGTCTTCAAATGCTAATCCAGACTTTCTCTTCTCAGAGGGCGTGAAGAACATCTCCAACCAGCTGACCATTGGGGCTGAGGTTTCTGCAGAGCACCCGGAGCTGCGGAGCTTGGCCCAGGCTCAGGGCTGGTGGGACGGGGAAGGAGAGTTCAACTTCTCTCAGGTGTTCAGCCCTGAGAACCCGCCTGCCAGGATGGAGCTGGCCAAACAGCGTTACAAGGGAGGCACAGAGCTACTCCAGCAACATGATGGTGAGGGAGGTCCACTTTTATATTTCCTAAAATGCCTTTAGATATTACCCTTAGAAAACGCAGTAACACTCAAATACTCTGTTGCTCTGTCAAATGTCAAAGGCTCAGTGACAGCAGAGGTGATGATGTCCATCCTGAGGGACAAGCCTAGTGGCATCTGCATGGATTCTGGAGGCTTCTGTACCACAGGCAGCATGGTGTCTGTCCTGCCAAGAGACACCAGCCTGCCCTGCATCCATTTCTTCACTGCCACCCCAGACCCCTCCAGGTATGTCACTAACTGAACTCAGAATTCCTCTTGATTATTAACTTCTGTTTAGGTTATAATAATTAATCAATTCTTTAACATGTTTACATATGAACTACTGTAAACATAACAATAGGGTCATTCCTTTATGTAAAAATGAACTGTTCTATAAAACTCATGCTCTCACTCTGTCTCATGCAGCACTGCAATAATTCTAAAAACCTTGTTTATCAAACAACAGCTGTTTCAACTTGTATTGTGAGGTTTTGCCACATATTTATACATATTAACATCTGTGCTGTTCCAAGTGTTCTCTTTTTGAAATTCTCAGAAATTGGAGGAAGAAAATGTTAAAACACAACAAATGGATAGTGCTTTATTTTACATAGTGATAAATCCTTCCTCTATACCATAAAAATGCGTGTAAGTTGGTATTCTTCATTGGCAAAATGAGTTTCCAAAGATTTCCCAGTGCTAAAGTCGCTTAATCTTAAGATGTTTGGTTGATGCACAGACAAAATGTATGTACAGACAAATATATAATTCAATATATATTAAGAATGAAAAATCTAATAACAGATTAATAATTATTCGATACTTGCTTGGATTTCAATATGGCTATTCTTTAGAAGTTAATAATAACATACTTACACTGATTTAAACATCTCTACATAGTACATGGTTTCTGTTGTCATATAAAAAACTGTATAAGATGTAATAAATTTTAAAGTTCTATCCAGAAAAAAAAATAAAGAATTAAGTAAGTAATGGCTCTGTAAAATTTAGAAAAAAGGTGTACAAAGGTTTTAAATGTTATACAGTATCTTTAAAGGTGTGCTGATAGCTGTTTAGACCAATGCAGTACTCAATTATGTCATTGCTATTTTTTGCTTTCATCCCTGACACTCCTACCAAAAGGGAGTAAACATGTCTTAATGTGCAGATCAGCATTCTTGTTTTAGCCTTATAATGTATTGCTTTACTAGAGGTTCATTGGATTTTGGTGCAAAAACATTTTTAGATGCATTGCCGATGTGGAGTCATTTCAAAAAAGTACCACATTTAACTACTGCTCTTAATGGAGTGTGATTTATGTATTTTACGTAAAAGCATCAAAAACAAAGCTGTTAGAATGAGGAACAATAGTCAGGATGAACCTTTGAAACTTAAACAGAAATGTCTTATAACCTGATCGGTTGTGGTCAAATTTATTTCCATCAGACTGCATTTCATTTAAAAGTCATATAAATTTTAAATGCAGACATTATGAAGGTGTTGAGACCTCAAATATTCTCTCCCTCCTGACTTTGCTTTTCTTGCACCCTGTCCTCACTTTGGGTCAATGGGATTTTCTTAGTCTTCGTTTCTCTCTCTCCTGCTCTTCTCCCTGTCCACCCACCCCACATGTACCCTGGTAGGTCTATATTCAAGCCTTTTATCTTCTCGGACTGTTCCACCCCGGTGCCGAGGGTGGTCTCTCCACAGTTCGGCCCAGACGACCCTGTCAAGAAACAGCCTCGCTTTCAGAGCCAGGTGGACCGCAGACATGACCTGTACAAAGCCCACCAGGTGGCGCTCAACACAATGGAAACCAAGCCGGTGGGCACTGATGGACGACTTAGGTCAATGATAGTCCTGCTGTGATCCAGGCAGAGCTGGATAGTCACTTCATTTCATAAAAACATCCAAAGCATTTTTATTTGGGGTTGAACTTGGTCAGTTGTTGCTGATAAATTAGAGACAAGTGGCACAGCTCAGGACTGACACTCCCAGTGCAGAGCAAAACACCAGAGGACCTCACAGTCAGTGCAGACAGGACATGGCGTGAGTGTAGACTAAACATAAACATGCTGCCAGCACACGTTCAGAGCCAAAGAGCAAGGTTTCAATCATGGCTATACACTGTGCAACCAAAGAGCAACACTCGAATGCTGGGAGGTATTAGTGCAACAAAGCAATGTGACATTTATCATTAGCTGACTATCTTGTCTGACATGATTTGTGTGTTTTAACCTGCATTGAGCTTATTATATAATAGCTGAGGTAACCTAAGGTGAATTTGCAGTCACAGAAAGACCAGGGCACTACAAATACACAAGAGTTGTAGTGTAGTAGCCAAACTAGTTCCTAGTTTCATTTTGAGTTTATTGTGCATTTGCACTGAAAGGAAAAACACTTGGGAAAACTCCAGAATATCAGTAAGTATATTAAAAATGCTTTCTTTGTGATTGTGCTCTTGATGTATACTTTGATCTCACAGTGCAGTTCAAAAAGGAAATTAAGGTGTACTCACAGCTGAAAAACATTACAGCGAGCTCATGTTACTTTGTCTGATCAGCTGCCAGTATGGCCACATGGGAAAGTTTACATAATGGCTAATGTTAAAACATGACTTAACAGCAGCACAGGATAAGAAGAGAAGAAGAAGTGTATCAAAGTCAGCAATCTGCTGTTATAAGATCAGTTACACATCAACATGTGACTGAAATTAGCTACCGCTAGCCCTCATAAGCTCTTGGTCATACCAGACAAGATAAGATTGCTGCAGTGTGAGCGTGCTCATTTAAGTGATGGTATGTTTCATCACTTATGACTTACATGGCTTTTTGCAGGATTATGAACATGTAGGGTTTCTTTCTTTTAACAGTTTCTTAGATAAAATTGTAGTTTAACAGGAAAAGAAAGATCTTGAAAATAGAGCAACAAACAAAGGTCATTTTCGGAAATTGTAGTTTAACAAAGAATCCCAGTTACCAAAGCTACCAAAGCTTTTACCAAAGCTAGTAACTTTATGACAGTGTTCATTTGTGAAGGATAGCATGTGAAGGATGGCATGGATGCAAACTTGGTTGTCATCCTAATTTTTTCTATAGCACCTCTCATGTTGGCTTAAAAGTATGAAACATAAAAAAAAATACTTTGGAAGCAAAATCTGAGAAAAAATTCTCAAAATTAAGTTCCACTCTCTAGCTCACATATCACACATATTTTCCTTCCTGATAGGAGATAGAGGCGTTGCAATGTACCCACATTGATGATAGTTGTGGTACTTAAAAATGAAACACTGATGTTGTGTTAATAATATACAGATGATAATATCATGTAGGACAGACCCTCTTATTTATTTATTTTTTTTAATAGTGATAATGCATCTCAATGCTGGTTGCCACCCACCTTGAAATAGAAAAATTAATCTTAGTTATTGTTGTTTCAGTATGATTGTGGTGACAGTGGTTACTACCCACTTCACTACACTTGTAATTTGAGGGTACAGGAATTCATTTGCCCAAAACAGACAAAACACACAATCAACAGAGTTAAAGATTCATTTGACTGCATATTTTAACATTGCCAAATTATATGATGATATCATGATTTCTTTTAATCATGAAAATCTAAGTTCATAACAGCAGCTAGAAATGTACTTGAAAGTGAAGATTCAAAGTTGTGACATGGTGATGGATTTTGTTCTATGTAATTACATCATCTGCTGTTTGTACCAAAGGATGAAGCACAGAGATGTTTTGTTAGCTAACTGCAAAAACTGTAAACTCTTGCAATTAGCATATAGTGCAAGTTTTGTATTATCAGTACATCATATGGAGCTGGGACACAACTATTGCAAATGTTTGGTAAACAGCAAGGGTATGTAGAAACCCAGATTAGCCTGTAGAGGAAATGGAGGTGTGTGATACCAGGTGTGCAACTGCTGTCATTAAAATTGTGTCTCCTGTCACAGACGTTTGGTTGAAAAGGACTCTTAAAAGGCTGAGAGTGGGATATGGATTTCTGCAAATGTACACATTATACATGTACCAGGCTACATACAGGGGCTTGACCATACAGGGGCTAAGACTTGGTTGCTGCATTGCTTATGCAGGCAAAAACCTATAATAAGCAAGAACTATTCGACCTGGTGTTACTGTCATTTTAACTTCACTGTCTTTTTCTCTTGTGTCAGGACGAAGCTTCAGCTTTGCATGACATCCTGAGGGAGCTGGAGACACAGTGTCTGAGCGAGATTTCAGCCATGCTGAATGGAGAGATACCAGGAGACGAACTGGGGGACTTGTTTTATGATTGCGTGGACACAGAGCTCAAGTTCTACCAGTGAGGAGGTGGGAGGCTTCAGCAGCTCTGTTTGGTGTTGTATCGTCCTGGATGTGTTACTGTTGTTGAAAGGAACCTTTAAACAGCAACTTAGAACTTAAACACTCAGACCTTGATAAAGTCATATAGTGAAGAAAATGCACAATTTACAGAAGAACTACGTGTTTTAGAATACATTATTCATATAGGGTGAGGTTATAAACAAGTAGAAAATTGAGTCAAAAGTACCTTTAAAGGGTGGAGAGCTCTGCCTTCTCAGCACAAAGTTGGTCTTAAGAAAACACTACATAATCACATCTGATTTAAACCAATTTGATGATGTTTTTAAGATCAGGGAGTCTGTGGAAAAGTCCGACTGTGCACAGATTTTAGATATTGTGCCTCCTCAGTGTGAGACCAGTCAGAGCCATCACAATGTTTTTTTTTCCCACTGAAATCTGGACGAACCTGTTTGTTATTCTGTAAGAGTCGTCCAGTGTGTTTTTGCCATATGCCAGAAATTCTTTGACAATGTTCCTAAAGAGTAAAGCATGAAAAATAATACAGGACGGTGACGGCCTGCCTGCAATTGGAAAGAAAGATAAGAATGTCAAAGCTATCATGACAACCTGAGAGTTGTCTTTCATATAGCAAGTTGCTGTAGTCTTATAGTCTGTTTCTACATTTTTCATGGAATATCCTGTGTGAAAGTGTGATTGTGACTTGGTTCTCAGCAAAGCCTAAGAGGTGCTTAACATGCTTGTTTAACTGTCCTCTGTTACAGCACCACCAGGTGGACATCCCTAATGCCCTCACAGTTGCAGGAGAAGGCCCTGGGGCTGATTAAAACTGTGTTCCTTGTTTGATGGACCTCTGCCTCACTTGAACTACATACATCCCTGATATCATTCCATCATTAACACAGACTAAACGTCTAAGCTGCAAATGTGTGATTGGAACATATTAACCATCTGTGTCATCCAGGGGGTATTGGCTGCACCTCGTTAGTAAGTATCATGATGTAGACTACACAGGCGCCTATGTAGATCTGTGTGAAGTTGCACAAATACTGTGAATATGGCATTTGTTTAACATTTTGTCCGTGTTGCAAATGAATGGGTTGTCAGATGTTGACTACTTGTAGGGAAGGATCTAATAAAGAATGTGCATAGTCTGTCCTGAGTGTGTTGTGAGTTTTCTGGCCACCCAACTGCTGCATATACAGGTGATGCTTGAGTGCTTCATCACATCACATTAAACTGGTAAAATTTGTACATTTGTACATTTCAGACCTTTGCACACACTAAAATGCCGTTTTATCCCAAAAGATTTACTCACAATGCGGGGCATCTAAATCTTAAAACAACTTAATTTGTACATAAGTTTACCAAAATATTGACATAAGCCAGTCCTGTGTGCATCTGAAGCTTTGTGTCAGTAAAGTTAAGAAAGCAACCTTTAGTCACTTCTTTTGTTATGATTGTTGATTTTAAATGCCAATTAAGCAGAATAAAACTGAGAGTCGTTGTCATTACCTTTGACCTTTGTCGATTTTGTCAATGTAAATCCAGTCATTTACATGCAGCATTGTTCCCTGTGGGATTTTGATTTTGCAGTTTCTGATATTACGCATGGATGCCAACTTACACTATTAACATGTTTTTTTCCCCAGTCTTATGATAAATACATTAAAGTCATCTAACTTTCTGGGCAGTCTTTTTGTCATAACAGAGTGAAAATGTATCATTGTGTCCTCTGAGTGATCACAGCCACATTATTCAGTGATTTCTGGCCAAAACCTCTGTGTGGATATATCCTGTGAAATTAGCAAAGGTACCCTGAAAAAATTTTACATTATTAAATAAACAATATTAACTTCTATTTTGATCCAAGAATTTATTTCAGTCATAACTCTATCTTGTCTGGGAGGAATAGTAAAAGAAGAGGAGTATGCACTATGTGGAATTTTGTGTCATTAAAAAAATGTTTTACAAATAATGAATTATTTTGAACAACTAATCTAACTGCTGGTCAGAAGAAGATACTTTCTTTAAGTTGAATGCTGGCGCCTTAAAAAAATCTACTCTGAGAAAATACAATTAACCTTTCTCAGAGCAGAGAATATAATTTTTTGGAAGAAAAAGGTGTAATAATGAAATGATGACCCGGTTCTATTCTAGTGTCCCATCCATCCAACAGCGTGATTGTGACCTAGCATGAAAATGACTGGGAAGCGCATAAATGAAAATTGATCACCATTCATTTTTATTATTTACAGCCTTGGCAAACCAGATCCATTATTCATTTCGCGAAATGTTTCTCAGTTGACTCCGTAGGCCGTGGATTCCTCTGGCAAAAGATTATTTTCCTGACTGTACAGCCCCACGAGAGGCGCCACTGCGCAGGTTTTCAGGCTCTTCACCCGCCAATGAAATTTTAAACAGGACTAAGTACGATGTTGTTCGTACTCCATCCAGGAGGTGGCGGTAACTCAAATCTGGTCTTGCGGCCTGTTTTAAGAAGAGACCCAAACAACTGTGGCCATGGCGCGAGGCACCGACTGCCTGGGAAAATGATAACAGCTACTTGCAGTTAATATTACTAAGACTTTAACATATTGTCAAGCATAGCTTTAACCTTTTAACCTGCCCTCTTATCAAAGAAAGTGGAGACGTTTAACGGAAAAGGTAATATAATGTTGGGTTTCTACCAAACGCCCTTCTTAGTATTCTAGTAGGTTAACCAACCAAGAAAAAATTGCTCCCTGCACCAAAGCTTTCACTCAAGTTTAGGCCTAGAGGGCTATTAAAATGTCTGGAATATATAATTACCTTGTCGATTAGATATTTGCATTGTAGTTAGGGCTTACTAGCCATATATCTGTGGCTGTGCCATGCTTACGCTACGACCTGGCTACTGGCAAAGAGCTGGTTTAGTTAGCCAGCCTATGTTAACATTAGCATTAGCTATTACAGGTCAAAAGATACTAAAGCCATTTCTAACCTTTATATAAGAGCTCAATTCCTACTCAGTCATGATAAGATGTTCCTCGGCGTTACTACAGCAGGGGATTTTACTGAATCATAGTCTGGTTGAATGCAATTCATGTTTCTGCGAGCTGGAGTTAAAAAATACACAAATTTAAGCCCTTGACAGCACACGGCTTAAAACGCCTGTCGGTACATGTTTCCAAATGCAGTGTTGTTGTCCCTTTTAGCACGCTTTGGGGAAATTAATTTTTATTTCTCTTGAAATTACATCTCAATATATATTTGCTCAAGTGTCAAAGGCTTGTTTTTGACATCCCAGGTCTCATGCAATGATGTTATTCCTCAAATGTTGTTCCTCAGCAATACTGAGATTGTTATCTTGTTCTTTAAATAAGACAAATCACATTCAAGATTAATTCATGAATTCTAAAAGATGCTTTTTGAGGTCATAAGATCTTGTAAGAGACCAAACACTATTTATACAATAAGTCAGTGTAAGATAAGTGATTGTTTCCTCTTCATCTTCAAGATTTGGCAAATCCATCTACCTGAATTTTTTACCACATGAATTTTAAGATTCTTTTATTTATTTATTTATTTATTTATTTTGCTGCAGTCTTTGATATCCGCTCAGCTGGTGGAGCTGCTATGAGATAATGTACTCAAACAGATTCGAGCACAGTCGGCAGTACAGTGTCAGAAGCTCACGGCAGTGGGACACCTATGATGACAGATGGGAAGAAAGGCGTGAACTTCACAGAGAGAAACAGCGAGATTCCCATCATGAATATGGTGAAAATGGACACAGCAGCACGGAAAGGAGAAGCAGTAGTAAAGAGTACAGTGACTCACCTGAGAGGCTACGCAGTAGAGACACACTAAACAGAGGCCGGAGCAGAAAGAGTCCAGTGAGGAGACGCATGTCCTCACCAGATTGGGGTCCTTCTGAAAAGAAAAGGCAAAGGTTTGCAGAAAGTGATAATGATGGCTACAGATACAGGCATGTTCCTGAGGATAAGGCAAGCAGGCACTCACAAGACACTCCATCACATGCACATGCAAGCAAGGACTTCAAACATACACTTCCACAGGAAGATGATTTCAAATACAGGAAAACACCCCAAGATTTCAGACACAGGTATCGGCATGAGGAGTTTACCTACAGGCAGCGACCTGATGATATATGTTGCAAACGATCATCTGGATATTACAAAGACAGAGATGGCAATGAAAGGAGCTGGGACCATTCACAAGACAGGATGCGATCACGAGATTGCTCTACCAAGGTAAGTCACAATGGACACTGTGAGTGTAAATATAAAGATTATATTTATTTTCGTTTTCTTTGATAAAATATTCATCTTTATCTAATAGAGTTATGGAAAACTCAGAGAAAGAAATGGCAGCCCTTCCATGGATGATAAGGATCAGCGTCACAATAGAACAAGGTTGCCGTTGCATACCTCAAGTGGACAGGTGGGTTTATTCTACTTGTGGTAATTAGAGACTACCTTTATCATCAGTGACTATATTACCTACACAGAATATTCAGGTTTATACCATTGTTCTTAAATTCACCTGCTTGTGGAGTGTTTGCCTACTCCTTCTCATTGTGAAATTTGATTGAAGTTTGCTATTTGACATGTTGATCCAAAGGACCCAAAACATGCTCATTGCTCAGTGGATGAGAAATGAAAAGTGCTCACTAACACAGATTTGAGTGAACTGAAAAAAGTTAGATCTTCAAATAATAGTTACATAAACTGTTGCTTCTTTTTGTTTTCCATCAGTCTTTTGAGAGCTACAACACCCACCAAAGTGCTGCTGTTCCTGAGCAGAAGACACCAACCAAGGGTTTCCAGCGTTTTCTCAGTGTGCTTAACAAGGGTGTGAATGTGGCTACACTCACTAAGATAGTGACCCAGGCCTCTACAGAGATTGAGGATCAGCAACATTCTGCCACTTCTTTCATTAAGACTGCAGATCGTCCCTGGTCTTCAAGTTGTGCTTGGAGGCAACAGGAAAGCCACCAAAATACCAGCCACTGGAGTAAGAACGAGAGATCCCAGAGACTGCTTTCTCCACAGCGTCACAGGTCCTTCAGTCCAAAGACGACATCCCTGTCTGACGAAAAGTCTCAACGAAGGGGTGATGGAGAAAGAGGCCACTTCAGTTCCAACAGCCGATCTGGGTCTCCCTCAGTTATGGAAAAGACAGTACTGACGCCAGAAGATGAGCACAAGCACAAACACATGCAGGATGTTTTGCAGGCCATTGGCATGGATTTAGGATTTGAGGAACTGGGCCAAATGTCACATCGTATCCAGGAGCGGTTATATGGCAAAAAGGATTGTGACAGAGGCCGTCATCGTAGAGGAAGCAGGGAGAGGGACACGAGGAGAGTGTTTTCATCGAAACGGCAAAGTAGATCATCATCAAGCAGGTCTAGTTTTAGTCCATCAGCTCAGGATTATTATATGAAAAAGGACTCATACAGTGCCGACAGGGATGTTACAGGGATACATGAAGCACATGTATATCAGGCTAGTGAATACAGGCAGAATAGCAGCACCTCTTCTTTACAGGAGCAAGAGAAATGTGTAATTAACTCCCAGGAAAACTTAGAGGAAAACAATGCTGTATTTTCTCAAACTCCCACATATACTTTGTCAGAGCCATCTCCTGCACCTGTGATGCCAGTGTACTCTCCAGTAAACTGTCCGCCTCTGCCATACCCGGCTCTGCCTCCTAACTTGCCTCATGTTGGACCGAGACTTTTTCTTCCTCACCTGCCACCCTTCCTCCCTTACCCCACTGTCCCATCTTTTAACATCTTTCCAGCAGTACTCGCTCAAACGAGGCCCATACTCCCACAACCGGTTAGCGGTCCTCAGCCACTTTTAAACCTGCCAGTTCAGCCTCTAAACACCACACTAAAATCCAAGACAGTATCAAGGCCTCGCTGTTTGCAGGTCATTGAAACCAAACAACCCGGATAAAGACTTTTCCATAAGATAAAAATATGGCTTTAAATCTGACATATAAAAGGTATTATTTGCTTCTTAGGAATAATAAAAGATATTCATTCAGTAAACTGTTCAGATGTCTGGAGTCCTGTTTTAACCTCAAAACACATTTCTAAATCATTGGAATTTACGGTAAATCAGCACAATGTCATGCTAATGTTAACACCGAAGCAATGTGCAGAAATTGTTTGATTTCTGAGTAACGTCTGCAGTTTGTTATTCAAAATTTGTTCTTATTACCTTATGTGATACACTACGGAATTTGTTATATTTCTTTAGAGAGTTATTTTTGTTGATAGAAACCTTTCTCCCAATGAATGCAATAGTACAGTGTTCAATCTTTAGATGGTTTTGGCCTATCTCTGAGAGATCATGCTCTACACTTCTGCTTCTGTCTGTCAGGTTGAAATGTTTTCTTTTGTGTTTTTATTCAGAGAAAAGTGTAAATATTTAAACTACTTAATATTAAACATTGTGATAAATAAATGGCAAAGGGCTGCTCTATTTTCCTGTCTACATTGGAAAAAGTAAGTTCTCTCACAAAGTGGAAAATTTGATTGGACTGACATGTAATAAAGGTTATGTCATGAAACTTTCCTTTGCAAACAGCACAGTTCATTCTGTCATGAACGTGTACATAGTACAGAAGGCTACAACATCAGAGCTGAGTGACCAATTAAGAAGCTGGAAAGCAATACATGATATATATTCTCTTTATATACAGTCTAGTTTCTTTTGATCACATTCTTTTGTATAGGTTGTTCTGAGATTGTTTCACTGTATTATATAACATTATTTAGATGAAGTGCCCTGAAGGGACAGGCCCTAATTCCATGCCGGTGTTTGTATGAAATGTGTTTGCTCCTATCCACTTTTTACCTGTTTTGAGAAGAAATGAAGTTTATATCAGGACTATTAATTTCTGATTCAACTGATAAATCTAATATTTTATTAATTACAAAAAGGACACAGTATCCAATCAATCAGTCTTTGACTAATGACCAAAGTTATTTGAGTACTGACTTATATTATTTGCATTTTTACTAAACAAATAATAAAAAGATCACTTATGAATACTTAATTTAACCATTTGACTTTACACTGTCTCACCTTCAGACAAGCTTAAAGAAGTGAACATAAAGCTGCTTAAAAAAATCTTGAGAGGCATACCACTGCCTCAGTCCACTAACTATTTGAGAGTTTGCATTGTGCCATGGCACACAAAGGTCAATACAACTCTCTTCAAGTGCTAGAAACCAATCGGTGAGATATGTTCTCAGCAGATGCGACATCTAGCATTGCGTTTGATAAAATAAAAAAAACCTCTAATAATCAATGAGATGTTAAGAATGATTGAAACAAATAAAATCAACGCTTTGAATCATGTCATTCATGATTATCGTACATTTGTTGGTACTCCATCCAGCAAGTGGCGCTGTTAAATGTACTTATTGAAACACCACAGAAGTAGTGAGAGCACTCTTCTCCTCTTCCCAGTTTACTCCTTTTTAACGTTAACATTTGTCTCTTTCTAAGTTATTTTTAAAACTTACTACAGCTCGGTTTTCATATTTCACTGTCGAATGACGTTTTAAGGCTTTGGAATAACATTTATTTCGCTATGCTGCTTAAGAGTGGTCATTTGAGCAGCTGTATTAGGTAAACTGTCTGTTAGCCGCCAAGCTAGCGTTATCATAAATCAGGATTCAGTCAGTTTTGCTGTCTGTTTGGTACTTAATTTTCAAAGTCAGCTATGCTAACCCTGTTACTGTGCCACAGAAGTTGAGCTATGAAATCCTAACGTTATGTTTTGCCTTTTGCAAGTCAAGCCATGTAAATATTCAAGCAAAATTAATGCATTTTTAGTGAAAGAATCATTTTCACAGCTGCAAAGTGGTGGTTCTCCAGAATAGTCTGCACTGAATTCTTTGCTAAGAAACCCGCAAATTCACCACCTTTTTACTACTTAACAGAGTGTGCTGTCTGTATGAATTGTAAGAGACCCTAGCTGAAGGATGAATCAAGATGACTGGGTAGATGCTATTCAAGCACTTGAAAGACATCTGGACCCACACTACCAGACTATTTTAAAAAGCAGCAGGGACAAAGCTTCAAGAACTAATAATGACTGGGACACTTTACCCCAATACTCAACATATGCAGGTGATGAACCACAAAGTAGCATAGAAGTGAATAAGAGATTGGAAGGACTCAGTCCTCCTACACCTAACTTTTACAGGAAGGAGTCAGAAGTAGAGGACCCTGATGGAGAACCACTTGAAATGGAAGAGGAGGATCCAGAGCTGAAACGAAAGCGAAGAGAACTTAGAGAGATAGAGAAGCGGATTATGCACAAGAAAGCTGCTATTGCTCTGAAAACAGTTGGGTTTGTGAAAGAAACATCTCCTCCAGGATTTTCCTGTAATGAACAATCAGCTACACACGAAGAGCCAAGTCTTAAAGACAGGGTGAATGCAATTTTGCACCGACATACTTTCAGCTTTCTTTCAAAGGTGAGACGATTCAGTGTCATCAATCAGCTGTTTCAGATTCATTTATCAGATGATAAACCAGTAGAAGTACTTGAGGATACAGTGCCTCTCAGCTTTCAATAACATACTGTACATTGTTTTTTCTCCACTTTTGATGCTTGGATCCAGCCTCTCCAAGACAGAATGAACTCATCCAGCCTAAGCAAACAAGCTTTGCTCCAGAGAGATCATCCCCTGAAGCTCAGAGTAAAGACACTAATGAGGCAAAGATGTAGAGATCCCTGTGTTTTGCATGCCAACAAGGAGGTTTGTAATTTTTTATTTACCTTTTGCCTCTTTTCTTATATTTTTCTTATATTTTCCTTTTAGAAATATTCATGTTCTGTACCTGTTGATGCTTAACTGGTATGAAAACCTTTCCCGGAATGCACAGATTAAGAAATGAGGTAAACCCTTCCCAAGATATCCATAGGACTGACACAAAGCACAACCATTCACAACTCATGGCTTTGGATACATTTGTTATCAAATTAATTTGAGGAAAAGACAATTTTAGTAAAATGAGATACAGACAAACATCGACACACAGCAAAATCTGTCACAGTGTGCTCTACAGTACTGGAAAAATGTCAGTTCTTTTGGTAAAAAAGGATTTTTTCCAAGTAAAACCCAAGAAGATTGCTGGATTTGAAAGACTAGGCACAACTTTTTGCCATGTTTTGTAAACTTCCTGAACATACAATGTTGTGATAATGCTGTGATAATTCGGTTAATTCGGTTTAATTCCATAAATGCGAGGGGGACTCAAATACACATTGAGTATTTAATTTGAAAGCAACCTTCAACCCAGCTCCCGTTTTTTTCGGAATTCAAAATGTTCAAAATGTTTTTGTTGCATGCAGAAAAAAATTTGTTTTCTCTGTAGCAGTACATTGATTTCATGAATGTAACACACTATAGTTTTTTTATAAATAGAATAAAGGTTAAAAAATATATATAAAAAAGATATATGCAGTGTTATCTTAATTTTAGATGTCAAAAGGGTTTTGCGGCTCTCTGTGTTTTCTTTTCTGTGGGTCCATATGGCTCTTTGAGTGTTTAAGGTTTCCAACCCCTGTTTTAGCTGTACAAAACACTGGTCATAACAGAATAGGTTTACCATCAACACTGGACACAAATGTGGCAGAGCAGCTCATTTTAGACATGCGCCCCTTCATGTTAACTTGATGGCAGTTTAACATGCTGGTCTTAAGCATCAATATGCATCATGGTCACATTTATGAAAAAGTAGGGGCCTAGTAACAAGAAGGAAGTGAAGGTGGCTTTAGTTTTTTGTTAAACAAATGTTTTTACAATAAACAATGTTTCACTATATCTGACCTCCTAGGTCTCTGATGTCACACCACCTCCTCCCAGGAGATCCGTCACTTCACCAGCAAAAGAGGAGAACGGCGTCAACCAGGGTTTCCAGCGCTTCCTTAATGTTCTCAACAAAGGAGTGGACATGGACTTACTCAGTAGGATTGTTAACGATGACAGTGAGGATCTTCCTTTTGGTGAGGACCTCTTAAACATTCAGCCCCCTGCTGTGGAGAACAAGCCGGATCCACCCTTAAGGAGCATAGGCCAGGGATCAAACGGTGGTGACTTACTGTTGGGCCTAGGTCAGACCAACAGTGGAGAAAGGAAGACTGACCTTCCCAGTCAAGAGAGATCCCTCTCTGCTCATCTACCTGTCAATGTTGAAAAGAGGAACGACAGAAGAGACCTATGTTTTGGTTCTAGTAGCCCATCTCAGTCTCCCCCTGCAGAGGTGAAGAGGAGGAGAGAGGAAGACGAAGAAAAACCAAAGGTGGATGAGCAGCGTGTTCAGCTCCAGAATGTTCTTAAAAGTCTGGGGTTGAGCCTGGAAGTGGAAGAGATGAGCAAATTAGCAGACCGGACTCAGGAGAGGCTATATGGGAAAAAGCATGAAGGTGTGAGGGCTGATGGCAGAGGAGAGGGGGATAGTCGGCGGAGTGACTCTCATAGACGATACTCTTTTTCCTCTTCCTCATCCTCCTCCTCCTCATCCTCCTCAAGGTCAATTTCTAGGAGCAGGAGCCCCAATCCCTCTCGCAGTCAATGCTCCCACACCAAAAACTCTAAACAGAGGCGACTGTCTGAACACAACGGCTCTAGAGATGGATGCAAAGAAACACTATTGCACAAAGACAACAACTGGAACAACAAAGAAACTGAGAGGCACAGGGACAGAGACCAAAAAGACTCTAAAGAAACCTCCATTTATCAACATCCGTATCTGCAAAATCAAACCCATCTTCATTCTCATCCTGCTGCTTTTTCTGTATTTCCAGATTCTAGTTCGTCCCAGTTCTCTCATTACAATGCTGATGCCAAGAGTGGCTCTTACAGCGCTGCTGAATATTCTTATTGGACATACACGCAGGGTACCAGTCCTCTCTCTCTTTACACCCATGAGCATCCTCGTCAACAAAACTTGTACCAACACTCTCCTGGTTCTGCAGTGACCTCTAACATGGCTCACCACCGTTACAGAACTGTTGAAGACATAAACTTGTGTGTGAATCCAGATCTGTCTAAAAGTGAGGGCCAGGTTGGATCGCTCTCAGGTCCTCGCTGCCTGCAGGTCATCACCACTAAGCCAACCACTAGGAGCTCTATAGTACAAAACACAGAAGGCCTCAGTAGAAGGGAAAACCGTAACACTTTGAGGAAGAAACGCCAGTTATGTGAAATACAAAAAGCAGCAGAGAAACAGAGTGTAGATTCTGTTGCAAAGATGATGACTCCTCAGAAAGATGTTGAGGAATCCCACCCTAAAGCTGAACAGTCAGAAAAGGAGATACAGCAGCCAACTGAGGAGGAAATAAAAGCAAACTTAAGGAAAACGGTTTGTGGATTGTTGGTTTTATTTGCTGTCTATTCTATCTTAATCATAAAACTAAAAATAATCATAAAACTCTCTTTTTCGATAACTTCTTTTTGTTGTCCAACCTCCTCTCCTTTTTCCAGCTTGAAGCCTTTAACCAGAAGGTAAAACAGAAACTGACACAGCCAGCTACCTCTTTAATGTCTCCAACTGGTTGAAGTAAGTACACCCAAAGTTTGACAACAGTTATGTTCAACAGCATGTGTATTTGAAGAAATAGAAACTTTCTGGTTTTTAAGCAACAATGAAGTTAAGTGTCTTAAATGGACTGAGCTTTTGAAGTACACTTCACAAACTGTGGGATGGTTTGAATATAAATAAGCATTGAGTAACTGTTATATAGTCTTGCATGTTGAACAGTTTTTTTCCTTTTCCCATAGATCTGTGAAGTTTAATGAGTGTCTAATATGAACCTTCTGTGAGCCCCGACTGACCATGTGGACGTCATGTTTAGAATTCCTATTTTAACATTTAGTACATTGTGTACAAAGAGAACATTGTAACTCTTTTTCTATTCTACCTTTTTCTCCTTGGACTTTATTAATTTGATTGTGCATAATATGTTTTGTAAGCTCTGTTTTAATTTGACAATGTAAAATATATATTTTTAGTCATAAAAGACTAAGCCTATAAAAATGTTTAGGTCCTGGTATTTTGCTTTCACCCACTAACTCTTACCATACTAAGTAAATAAGTCTTTGAGAAACTGAAAATGAGTGTGCTGTTGACACAAACAAACTTTTCTATTGTTTTCTATATTGTTGGTCCTCCCAAATTTTAATCTAGTGCCACCAGCAGGCTCGACCTTGAATGCCTCTGACTCTTTAATTCAAAACAAGATACTTGAAGAACTACTTAATTAATGTATTCCTGGCAAATGGACCTGTATTTCTAAGTGTGAGGCATGATGCTAACATTAAAATACTGAAATGCAAAACATTTTAAGTGAACTTCACAGATTTTTAGCAATAAATTCAGTTTGACATTGTTGGGGAGTACTGCATATGATAAGGTCTGCTGGCCACCACTGGTCTGTCATTGGTCACATTGCATTATGGGTAAGAGGTTTCAACAAAAAAAAATGCATGGGGTAAAAAAGTTGATACAGGAAGTGCTCAAATTTGTTGATGCCCTTTCAAGAAAAGAGAAACATCCACAGATTTCTCTAAAAAAACTTAGAATTGACAAAAGTAACTGGCATTCATAATTGTTGATTCCTAAATTAATAAAATTCAGACCATGGTTTTAATTCTTACTTTGATAGAATATTTTAAATAGCATAGATGAGGACACAGACTTTTATTAATTATTATTTTTAAGCTCATTAGCTGTCCCATTATTATGAAGAATAAATCGCTACTTATTTAATAAACTAACTATACTCAAACTAAAATAAAGGTAGAAAAGGTAGTGAAAGCTGACAGTATTTTACCATGATATATAGAAATTGTTGTCATGTCTGTGTCAATAACATTTATTTACATGTTAGGCATGACAACACACTCAGAGTATGAAACACAAGAGGCAATATGTGCAATGAAAAGTTGAGTTAGTTTTCCAAAATCATTCACCATTCGCTATCTGTATTGGTACAAATACTAAAACTACAGACAGCACTGATGCACCTTTAGAACCAAACACATACAGTTGGTTTGCAACACATTGCACCAAACATCAAAATCATGATGATATCATCATCATGACATCAAAATTTTGCTACAAAGTAAAATAACTACTTCAAATCAGAAGTACAACTTCCAAATAAATTACTTAAGTCATACAGCAGTCTTTGCAACCCTACAACTCAGGGCATTATCATATGCCTCTTTGTTCTGTTGATGTTGTTAGAAATAGGAGAATGGTTCATATCTTAATCTAAAGTTCATCTTTCTCCTCTCCTTGACAGTAGCAGGCTGCTCTCTGGCTGTTCATGTAGGGTCTGCAGCCAAGAGTCCACACTGTGTTGAACAAGGTGTCTGCGACTGTTTCACATGCTGAGGGGAGACAGAGAAACAAACAGGAATGAAGATTAGTACAGAGCTGTATTTTCAAAACATGGTTATGGTCAACATTTGCCTAGAGTTTGAGTTTTAATCAATCCACAGTTTACTACATACAGTTTATTTAAGAGCACATTTACTGTCAGTACTTGAGGGGTTTTAAGCCTTTGAGGATTTTAATTGTATATAACAAGATTTCAAGAACATTTTACACACACACACATATATTTATACATTTTACACACATATACACACATGTATGTGTGTGTGTGGACATATAAGCTCAATTTTTAGGTATGCTTCTCTTCAAATAGGTTTCTTGAAGGACACCAGCTCAGTCACTGAACAGCAGGTAACTAATCCAGTCCTGCTTTCCTTTTTCAAGAGGGGGCATTTAGAACATTAGAACTGGTCATCATGACATTATTTCTACCTGTCACACACAGGTTTTTGTGAAGGTCAACTCAGGTCATGATGACAGTAGCCTTCCCTACATGCCAGTAGATTGGAAAAAAAGTAAAATTGGATTTGTGAAATTGAGACTGAATGGCGCTGAAAAATGGGAATGAGCTCAATAACCCTGGCTGGAGTAATACTTAAAAGGTTACTGACCTTCGACTTTGGACACAAAGCCAAGGCTCTTCTTGAGGTCTGAACAGATGCTGTGGAGGCACCAGCGGAACTTGGAGTCGCAGCGGTACTTGTTGGAGCCGCAGGTGTCGTAACACATATCCAGCTGATTGCAACACTTGGTCATGGCAGGGATGCCCATGTCCAGCTGGAACACAGTAAAGGGATTACAAATTTTGTCAGCAAGTGTTGAAGGTGCAAAGGAGTTAGATGCACTTCATGCTAAAATTGAGTTCAAATCAAATATAGGCTTCTCTGAACATTTAGAGACTGTACAAAATTATTTGAAAGTGTCAGTGGGAATAATTGTTCATGGAGTTGCTTTTATTTCCAAGATAGCAGCTTGAATGTTTGACAAACAGCATGCGCTGTTTGTTATGCTTTCAGTAATTTAAGCAATTATTTGGCTAAATCCACTCCTAATGTGCAATTTCAGCTAAGTAAAACTTATGGCTCCATCAACATGTTACGCTTGAAAGCTGGTTTTAGAAGATCAGACACCAGAGCAAGAACAGGAGAGACAGCTGAGAAATAACATTACATACTTAGCTCCATATGGAAAAAAAATATGAAAAAATATTTTATTGGCATACAAAAACTATAGGGTGGACCAAAATAAAAAGAATTGCAGTATTCAAGATGTTCAGGATTAAAACATAAATGGAAATGCGACAAGGTTCAACTTCATTTGACATTTAAAGTTGCACAAAAACTAATGCAGTCGAGGCTCTGTTGTTAAAATGGCTTTGTATTTGGGGAAGAATGCATTATGACTTGAGTAGGACTCAAACCTTCAAGCTTAGGAACTGGGGCTTATCAGTATTGACATGTTAATTGACTCTGGACTTGCGTGCTTAGACGTGTGAGTTTTATGTGACTTGAAAAACAATGACCTGTTCCCATCTCTGCCAGATGACACATCAGAGAGTTAGGAAGTCAGCAAACTACCTTGCCAGCAATTCTATTATATATAACGTATTATAATTATAATTCAGTAATAATTCTAATAATTGATAATACAAGTTTTGTACTGTGTGTTCAAAAGTTCAAACAAGTTTTGGCTGGCATAATTATTGTAATAATTTTGTACAGTGCTTTAGGAATGTAGATTCAGCTTTATATGTCAGTTTTAACTACATTTACAAGTTCAAATATCTAAATGACTGCGCCCTGAACAGACAGAAACGACATACCCCTTCTGGAACAGGAAGACCAAAGAAGTAGGAGCTGCATCCATCAGGTTCTGGCATCTGGTAGCCAGGACGAGGAATTGGAGCTTTACCTGAGAGGGGAAGCAAAGCAAAATATGAGATGCAGGTCATGTTTCACAACAGACCAAAGAAAATGCGCAGGACTCTGTTTGACCACCATTTGGGTTTAAAAGTAGTGCCATGTTTGCAAAGACAGGCTTTTGACAGGCATTTGGTTCATATCCATTCACGTGATATTTGACCCTTTCCCCAGTCACCACATTAAAATCCCTGCTATCATGCTGGGGTCACAGTCCTTTTGCAGGCCCTCATCCAGATGATAACAAAGATCATAAGTACAGGAAGTAAAGCTTACTGAGTGAAGAGTAACAGAGCATTCATGCTGTTGTTGGTTTAAATTGCTGGAAGGTGATTCAGCTTTATATGTAGATTCTGTTGTAGCAGAGCATTTTGTTATAACATATTTTCACTTAGGTCTCTTGCTTATTAAATTAAGATAAAAATGAGCACTTGTGCAGCGTTAGATAATTACCTGCACTGCAAATTAACTGCCTTTCCTGGGTAAATATTAAATTAATATTTAATTAGTATTTTTAACATTGATGTAACTAAAGCAAACAATGTTGCATTTAGATATAAAAACAATTTATGAAAAATCTATAAGTGAAGAAAGTAAAATGTTACATCAATTTATTCTTTCTTCACCTTTGGTATAAAACACATGTTAACAGATGACAGTCCAAAGTCAGTTAAAACAAGATTTTTAGTGTAAGAAAACTCTTTAATTAAGAGGCTTTTCATATAATTAAATGATTTTTTTCACATTTTTCTCCCAAAAAATGTTAAGTATTTTGTGCTTAAAAAAAATAAAAGACTTAACAGTGGTGGACCTCACTGGCTGATTAAACGCCATCGTCAGTATTATTCTGTTGCTTACTCTCCCACTGAACATGCTTACCATATCGACAGCGGTGTTGGCAAACTCCATCACGTCCGCCCATGAATTCCAGCACTGAGTCAAAGTAGCCGCCAACTGACTCAAAGCCGTTTCTCAAGGAGTGTAGTCCCCAGTCTCCGTCGTCCTCTGCCTGTGTGCCATCTGAGCCCTGGTCTGATGGTGCTGCAGCAGCCGGGTCTTCTGCCTCTTGGCTGACAGTGCTTTGGATGAACAGGCTCAGCAGGAGCAGGAAGGCAGCAAGAAAGGCCCAACGGGTCATCCTGTAGCTCAGTATGAACAGAGTTAAGAGTTCAGAGACTGAGGGGGAAACACAAACCCACGCACAGAGGCAGTCCTGAAACTTTCTGCCTGACCTGAACTTTGAGCCACACGCAGGGACGGCCTCATATGTGGAGGAACAAAGTCCAACTTCTATCTCTCTTTTTTGACATGTCTTAACTTTTATCACTTACACTGATTGATGAGAGAGTGCTTGTTCATCATTTAGTCAAGGGGAATCAATTACAATTTAATCCCATTAATTTAAGAACAAACTTTCCTCTTATTAACACAGAAAGGCAAACTGGAGAGAGGGAATGTGCTGTAAAAGAGAGCATCACTTGTGTGCCCTGGTGCCTCTAGTCAGTGAATTGATGTTCAAGTTGTCTTTCAGTTTAATTAAACTAATTAAACTGACATGTGATAACTTCCCTCATTTGGTAGTGTTTGCTACTAAACTCTCAAACTAGCTTAAAAGAGCTCAATTTCTGGGAAAAATGCTTATATTAAGAAGTTTGCTCAACAGGATAAAGTTATGTTGGCAGCCAAAAGTATTTTTCGCACCTTTCTTTCCTCTTTATAATGAAAGCATAGCCACCATGGGTCCTCTAACTGCAGCTGATTTGCATGCTTGTTTCAGTTTGAATGTGTTAGAGTGTCACTGATTGATTGATTTTAATCTGACAGGTTTAACTAGGTCAGAGGGGGGTAGTCTCAGGTACATTTAGGACTTTTCTTCCCTCAGCTGAGCCTACAAAGCACATCCAGCTGTGCAGCAATCATATTCTGACCCAAATCATAGGTCAAAAATTTCTGTAACTACACAAAACTGTTTTTTCTAGGGCAACAGAATGGACTTGGGGTTAACACAAACCACAGTCCATTATGTGCACAGTAGAACCTCAGAGGGGGCTGGAGGGTTTATACCTCCCAGTGCTCCCAAATACCAGTTTTTTTCATTACAAGGTAACAAATTGTACAAATGAAGATAATTGCAATGAGACAAATAATCGGACACAGAGCACTTAAAATTACCAATTTTTTGCTGAGAAAATTTGGCTCTTTAAAGGATAATATTGAGAAACCTTAACAAGCAAGTTGGTTTTTGGAGAAAGAAAAATTACATTTAATCATTTAGAGGGTGACCCTCATCATGTGTCCGACCTTTAATTTTAAGGAAGTACATGACTAAGCTTCAATAACAACTTTGTTTTTACAATGATAAACAGAAACATCATCTGGAGAGTCAAAAACAAGAAGTCAAATAAAGCTACAAAAACAAATAATTTTAACTGAAATGCATATATTTGTGGTATTTTTGTTGAATTAACACACTTTGAATGGAATTTAAAATACAATTAGAGTTATTAATAAAATGTGTAAAACCATGGTGAGTCTCTCTGTCTATATATATGCGACTTTGTATAGAATTTAACAGGTAATATCAAAGGCCTTTGTTCACAGACAACAGCACAGGTGTTACTAGTAACATCAATAAAGGCATTATTCTTTTAAGCGTCAAGTAAGCTGTGACAAATACCAGAGAGTCAGCTTGTACAATACAAGGAACTGCAGCAGCTAAATGGAATTTAGACAGCATTAATTCTACTATTTATTACTGTGCTTTTTCTGATGGTGTGACTTTTCAAAATGTCTTCTGTGAAATCCTAGTGACTGACAAACTGTTCAAATAAAGCATAAATTATCCAAGTGAAAGAGAATATCACGCACAGGGATTTGTCTTACTGATGCAGTACTCTCAACAGTACCAACTATATCAGGCAATACAAAGCTCTACCACTAGATGGCTCCATGTAAAAAGAGCTTATGCCCCCCCGTGCATGTATTTGGTAGAGTCCGAGGAGGTGACGAAAGCGGAAGCAGAGATAAACTTCGGAGTCGAGAAGACATGTGAACTGCACCCAGTAGTCAGATATGTTTTGGCACTTCAGTCTTTGACACAGGCTGAGCAGGCTGACACCGTTAATCTCTCCAACAAGACTATTTGTGTCGCGAGGAAGCGTTTGTCATCACGAGCTTCCCCCAGTGTGCAGTTTGCTGTTTAAACATTTGTGTTATACTATTGTATCAGCCAATCGTGGATATATGAAGGAGAACTCAACTTAAAATGGCTTTCGCTAACCTGTTTTCGAAACTGTCTGCTGTTGAAGATGTTAAGAGCCCTGATCCACCAGCATTTACACACAGGTATTAAACAATAGATTAGCTTTGATGTGTTTGACATAGCACTTAGCCGTTAATGACGCACTCCTTGTTTTATAGGAACGGGACAGAGAAAGGTAAAAGAGGCGGTGCAGGACAGAGAAAGACTCAGGGTGAGCAGACTAGCCCTAGTAAAAAGGTGAGTTTGACCTGTCGATTACTAGAAGCATAGCAATACTAATGATTTCAATCTGTCAACCTTCAAAATGACCAGAAAGTTAAATGTGAACTTCTCACATAAAACTTCAACAAATGACCTTCATTTTTGTTTATTTTTTTAAATCTAGGTATACACAGAGTTGAGTGTCTTTTGAAATGAAATTACATGGACTGGTGCTGTTTATACCTGACTTGATAACAGAAGTAGACATTTTCTTGATATTTGCTGTTATTGTGTTTTTTTTTTCCACAGAGGAACCGTTACCAGATGGGAGATGGAAGTTTTAGTTTTACCAAAGAAGAGAATCATAGCTACAAGGATCAAGCTTACGGCAACGATATGCGTCACAAAAGCCAGAATTACAAAGCAAAAAATAGCTGTAATGTGAACAAGCAACAAGAGCAGAGAAACAAGAGAGACGGGCAGAAAAATCATCATCAACATAAGGGGAGAGGAAGACCAGCCACTAGAGGTGGAAACCATCGACCTCAACCTCATATGAGGAATGGTGGAGAGAATAGGAACAATCAAAATAATGCAAAGGTGAGTGAGACATTTGACTGTGCAGAAGATTCATTTTGATCAGTCATGCTGCATGTCAAGGAATAAAGCAAGTAAAGCAGTAAATGCAAGTAATGGTGCCCACTTAAATTCTGTCCTGTAAGCGGTGCATTTTATCCCTCACCCCTTTCTCATCACTGTGTACTGTCCAGCAGAAGGTTTCTTTACCTCAAGAACTATTCTAAGTGAAATAATAAACAGAAACAGGATTAAAATATTAATGAAAAACAATAGACAGGGCTTCTGCAGATCCTGAACAAATTTTCTAAATTTTTCTAAAAAGTCTAAAACTTAGTCATATTGATAGTAAGTGTGAAAATGTTGATTTTAATCTTTTGTCTTAAAAACTGATTTGATTATGAAGTTAATATTTGCTTCATAAAATTTCATTAACTTCAGTTTCACTACTGTATGTGTTTTTGCAACAAATTTCATCACAACAAAACAAAAAAAACAACCAACATGAAACCAGTAACCACATCCACAGACCATGCAGCCAGATCACCCAGCTGATGTTTTGCACTGTGGTGAGCTTACAAAACATCTACTCCTATCAAATAAAAGCTTCTTTTATATTTTATAAGTTAAACTGATTATTTCAACATTTCTCTTTCATCAAATATGGGAAAGTGCAAGTTGAATGAGACCTGACTTGAGAACAGTAAAATTAGTTAAAAGTACATTTACTTTTCATTTAATTCTGTGTCTCTGAATTCCCTTCATTTCCTACACACTTTTTTTGTTGCCAGTGTAGCTTGAAATAATGAAATGGATCTTTAATTGAAAAAACAAACGTAGCTGTTTGAAATCAGCAAACCTTTCCATCTCTCAGAGTTCGTTAAACACAATTGAATTCACCTTGTGTCAGAAACAGTACCTGCAAAAACCTGTGAAAACTGTGAGAAAAGCAACAGATATGTCTAAGTGATAACTAATGGTTTATTTCCTTACTTGAATCTTAAAATGATTGATCATCCGGATAAAAAGTAAATACAGTACCTTCTAAGTTAAAAAAGGTACTTGTGTTCTGACTGAGGAAGGTCTGTATGGTAACAAGAAATATGGGACCCCCCAGTTTATACAAAACAATTTTTTAAATGTAATAAAGTAACTGGACCTATCAAAAGCTCAAAATGACACCAAAATGCATTCTGTACTTTGGAAGGTTAAGAAAAGTTTCTTACAAATTTATCGTTTACAAGGTTTTGTGTGTTGATTTTTTTTTTTAATTCATAGGACTTGCTTGTGAAACGTCCGCAGTTCATGACGGAGGAGTTCAAGGAGCAGAATGTTTTGGTGGTTGATGGACGGTTACTTTGTCGACATTTCATGTGGGGGAGATGCATCAAGGCAGGTCTTTTTTAATGTTATATACATTTCCCAGTTAGAAAAAGGACTCGAGGGGTAGTAAAATCTCTCCTTATTCTGCCACTTCCCTTTTTATTGAGTGCAGCTATAACCTACTCTGTGTTGTCCTCACATTGCCCCCCCCCCTTTCATGTGTTTAGGGTGACGACTGCCAACTGGAACATGTTCATAGTCACAACGATATCATCAAAGAAGTGTGCAAATTCTACGTCCAGGGATTCTGCACAAAAGGGGCAAGCTGCCCATACATGCACAATATCCTTTGGTTAAACAGCAGTCATGTGCACATCTTTCTCTTAGAGACTCATTGCTGTGATGACCCTTGTCCTGCTTTTTCTTATATGAGAGGCTTTTAAATATGTAATATTTCCTTCACTTAGTTGCACAGTCCTTCCCCTGCAAGTACTTTCATAAAAAAGGAAAATGTTTTCAGGAAGCAGATTGCAAGTTTTCCCATGAGCCACTTAATGATCTCACCCAACAACTATTGGATGAGGTGTGTATATAAAAGTCCAGTCATTGAAATGTTTTCCAAATGTTTCATATACATTGCTGTGTGCTGAAAATAGCTTGTACTTTACTTCTTCTCACTGCAGGCATTAAAACGGGAAAATAACCTCTATGAACTCTCAAAAACAGCTGAACAGGGGTCACCAGGACAGCTAGTGAATACAGACCAGCCTGAAATTAAAGAAGCTGACATATTCCCTGATATCCTTGAACAACCAATCAGGTGTGCACTTACAAACTTAAACCTGAAATTGCAATCATTTGGTACAATTCTTGCATAGGAATCTATCCTGTCATTACTCATTCATAAAAGGTGTGACAGTTTGGAGTAATTGTCAGCTTATTCTGTTTTTTAAGACCCCATTTTTACAAGAGCACGGACGCAGACATGGGGAGTGAAGATTTTCTTCGTCAGACTGAAGAACGGGCTGAAAACATGGAGGAGGCTGTCCCACTGCATGCACCAGATGCTGTCCAGTCTGACAGCCCCCCGTCAGCTACGCTTCCTCATGAAGAGCCAGTTTGTTATTCAGTTGAAGCAGTGCTTGGACCTAAACTTTCCAAACCTTTCACTGGTTTCCATACAACTTCAAGAAGTCAAAACTTTGTCCCCCTTCTTTCTGATTACAAATCAGACTCAAGCCAAATTCCCTACTCTGTCGACGCTGTTCTTAGTGCTTATAAATCAATGGAAAATTCTACTTTTGGTGACACACCTTACCCCCCTACAACACAAACTGTATCCTATACCCCCCAAATTAATTTTGAGGAGGTAACTGATCCTTTGCTTAATTCAGAAACCACAAATAAGAAGGATTCATCTTCAGTAAATACCAGATATGAGATAAAGAAATCCCAGGAGAGAATGATCAAGAGCCTGTCTTCTCTCCAGGACCACACTGGCCTGATTTCAAAGACCTGCCTGAATGATACTCTGGCCTCTGGAGATCACAAGACACAAGGGTTGAATAATGATATCATATGCTCTGTAAACCGTAGAGGTGATGGTGTTTTTCCTGTCAGAACCACAAGCCACAAAAAATTTTTTTCAGAGCCTCCTGATCAGACATCTTCCAAACAACCTGAGCAGTTGACTAGTTTGACATCTGACTCACAAGCCTCTTTTCAGTCTTTTTGTCCCTCTCCAGGGTTCATAAAGTTTAAAAGTCCTGCTGCTGTTTCTGCTGAACTTGTCTCCAGCCTCTTTAAGTCAAGTGATTCTCCAAACCCTTCCAGTCGTCATTTTGCAACAAAAAAACCCACTGAAATCTACCAACACTCAAAAATTGCACATTCTAGCATAAGTCCTGGCACAAAAAGACAATATTCAGAGTGCAGTAGTGGAAAGGAATGTTGTGGTGATTTATCAATTGGATGTAAAAAGATACCCTTTCACAGCCTCTTTGCAAGCCCCATTGCTGACACTCTGCAGCCTGTAACAGGCGATCCTGTAACTAGTTCCTCTTGCTCTCAAGGCTTAAGTCTGTCTCCCTCTCCTGCTCCACAGGCTGCAGATTGCAAAAGTAATCATCTTATCACTGCACTTGAACCTGACAAAGCCTCTGTCAGGCCATTCCTCAGCCTTTTTGCTACCCCTCTCAATGCCGCTCCCCTCCCATGTAGGCAGTCTACATCAGATAACTCAAAGACCTCCTCCCAGTCTCAAAAATCAGTCCAGTTAGTTGATAATACATTTCATTTATCAGATTCCAAACAAGCAGCTTCTAATTCCGAGAAACCAAAAGAAACCAAAGAAACCTCTCATAAGACAAGATTGCATGATTTCTCTTCTCATCCTAACACGGGAACAAACAATTTAACTGTTTCTGTAAATCAACCTGAAAAGCAGCTGGGGAATCCTGACATTAGTCTCTTGTCTGAGTCTCTTTATGAGAAGTCTGTCAGTTCAGCTCCTCATGGTGAAAGTCAATCTTCAAGCCCCACTCATCAGCCTCATTCATCACCCCACCAAGGTATGGACATGCCACACACTGCTTATAAATGTAGCAACAACACACAAACCACTCATAAAATGTGGGTTTGTCCATCTGAAATATGTTGTTCCTGTCTTGTTCATTTTGAAGGATCTGCAAGAGATGCTGAAAATTCAGTTCTTAAGACCCTCTTTCTGTGCATGAGCCCGTACCAACAGGATGGAGGGCAACAAGACTCGTCTGGGTCCAGACCTTTGAATCCATCCCCTCCATCAAGTTCAGTTGAAACGGACTGTAAGAAGACCACAGTTCTGTCTGATATCAGGCAACGACAGGAGAGCATTCACTACAGTGTCCCTCCAGGTACACTGTTGATTCAATTAAAGACATTAATTTTAATACCTGTATATACAATGGTGTCATTGTTGTAGAATTGCATAATGAGCTGACATCATTATTAATGTTGATTGTTTTTCAGGAACAAACAAAAGAGGCACAGGGGGTGATTTTGTGCAGCAACAGTAGAAGTGAAATGGAGAGTAAACAAAAAAAGAAATTTGAAACACCTAAAGGTTGTTGTGAACAAGGTGAGATGCAATAGGTGCATCGACCCTCAGCAGTTTAGAGATGACTGAACCTCAGGTGAGAGACTCTAACACTCACAATGTGCCATTCAGTCCAGCAGTGCCACTGATCCACACATCGGAGGAAGGAAAGTGGGTAGATGAGAGAGCAGCAATCACACCACTCAAGGAACTTTTCAAGACTTTAGATACAGCTGTTTTCCACTTTGGACATTAATGTTTGAATCACTTTTGTGTAAAAACACTATTACTAAAAAACACTATTAATGTGGATTGTTCTTGCCAGTCAAGAAAACCATTGTGAGTGCTCTTAAAATGTAGTTTTTATATTAAAAACTGCAGACTTCTTGGTATTTGTGTATTTTTATTTGTGTATTTCTCTTTGGTTTGTGTTTTCGTCCCACTTGCTCTGTGTGCTTGATGGTGTGAGACACTCACAGTTTGAAAGGCCACATGCTGCACTTTCACCAAAGTTTCTCTAAAACATAACTTAAGTGAATAAAATTATTGTTCTTATAGTATAATGTGTTGGTCAAGTTTTTTAAATAAATATCTGAGTATATGGGCCTTTTCTTAATTTCTAGCCATATTTTGGCAATGAATATTGTTTTAATTTAGTTTCAGTGTTAATATACCACAAAGGGACAGAAAAAGCGACAGTCAAGATTAAAAGGGCTACTGAACCTTCTTGACCAAAGATAAAGAGTGAAGTTGATTGTTTTTGACTGAACATTTGATGACAGTACATTATCAGGAGGAGATAAGTCTGTATTAAGAAGGATTTTTCCTCAGCTAAAAAATGCTGACAGAAATTCAAAGTGTTTCGGGTTCATATTTAGCATTCTAGAAGTTTTTGTGAGTCTTCAGTCTTTGTCAGGATGGAAGAGGTCATCAGCAGAGGCCTAATGTTCGTGCTGAGGAACTGTTGGTGTAGAGCAGTCAAATCTCTCAACTAACCTTGAAGCCAAAGATGTAATGCTATATTATGTATACAAATCAAGAAAATTCAGCTGAATGTCAATTCACTGATTTTGCCAGAAAAATGTCTCATCTATAAAGCCAAATTCTCAAGATTTTATCTACCTCTTTTACCCTTTATAATGGGAATTGAAAAATATTGTGAGTCCTATGATAATTAATTGGAAATGTATTCATGATGTCAGAATTTCTCAACAGCACTTGAATATGATGAGATGTAGCCTACATTTTTGCTAATATATGGTCCTGTGTCACTTTGCCTTTCTATTCATTTTTTATTAATCTGCATTTTCTATTCTCCGGTGTGATATTATTTGTACTGTGTACCATGATGTCTTTGATGTATTATCAATAAAGAGTGGAATCATGCTCCCTCTGATATTGTAATATAGCTCGATGCTTAAGTGTTTGTTAGTTACATTACTTGTTGTAACCAGCCCACTCAATTAAAATTATGATAAGCAATTATTAATTGTAGCGCTTATAGTTTCAGTGTAGCCTTTAATAAAATGAAATAAATGTGGTTATTTTGTCCAATGAATCATCTACTTGTCAGTGTTTACACTACAACAAAATGAGATGGGGTTTGGGGGTTTAAGAGGGTCTGGTGAAGAGTACTGCCATCTCTCTATTCCTGTTTTTCCAGTCCTGCTGTATCCACATGTGGTCCACATGTTTTGCAGCTTTTCTGCACTTGGTTCATACTCTCCCAATTTTTTATATGTTTAAATGCTGCACATGTATTGTCAAAGGGGTCACAATAAGGGGTCATTTTAAAGTTCTGCCAACGTAAACTTTTGGTTTTAAGACCAGGGCTTTAAATTGCCCTTCCCTGCAATTTTCCCCAAATTGCTAAGCAAAGCAATTTTCTTTGGACAAATTGTCACTGGGCTGCTTTTCTGGCTTGTTGGATTTTTTTGCCTTTATTTCTTTAGAATGGCAAAATAAATCAAGTAGTCAAAATAAAATGATACATGACAAACTCAAGATAATAGTGCACAAAATTTAAGCACCCACTATGACGTGGCTGGCAACATTTTTACAGATACTGAACAGAATACATGTTACAAAATAACATAGCACTGCTAAAACAAGCTGACTTAAAGCACGTAATGGCAAAAAATGTTTATACACACACTAAAAATGAGAGGCCACAAAAAAACCTTTCTATTTCTATTTTAAATCCTGTTAGGCCTCTTTATTCCTACAACAGTCTGATTTAAATGAAACATCTGGTGCACGTGTGCCTGTTGGTCAAACAAAAACATCAGTTTAGAGTGCTGTTTGTTTTCCTCCCTGGCATTAAACACAGCCTTTCAATTAGTAACTAATTATAAAATCCAGCCATGCTACATATGTATTAATGTCCTGATCAGATGTTGCTAAAGTAAAGATAACAAAAGTGCCATGGGGTGCAGGATCCACTGGTTGTTTATGTGTGTGTGTGTGTGTGTGTGTGTGTGTGTGTGTGTGTGTGTGTGTGTGTGTGTGTGTGTGTGTGTGTGT
>JAPZDV010000020.1:25783362-25798760 GCA_029814665.1 Acanthurus lineatus
GTGTGTGTGTGTGTGTGTGTGTGTGTGTGTGTGTGTGTGTGTGTGTGTGTGTGTGTGTGTGTGTGTGCGTGTGTGCGCGTGCGTGTGTATGTGTGTGCAACTGATTTCATCCTCACATTTTGTGTGCACAGACACTTCAAACCCAAAGAAGATGTCTTTACAGATCACCTATTATGAAACTTTGCATCAAACTTTCCACTAAATTCACTCAAATGATCATATAAACAATGTTTACTCGAACTTTCTTTTAACAATCAGACATCTATAATATAAGAGAAATATAACCTGCTCGATTAATTCTGTACAGAATATTACAAGTAACTAAAGACTGTCCAGTTCAGTCGATTCATGCATCAATGATACTCATTGTGCAGTGAAAATGATGCAAACCCTCGATGGCTTCGCACTAACAAACAAGATAAATTGTATTGAGAAGATCACATCAGGCCTATAGATAGATAGTTGTGAGAATATTGCCATTGTAAATTCCTTTGGCCAAAAATTTCATGTAGTAAATATTTAATAATGTGACGGCCCTAGCCTTATGCATCATTGACCAATCCTCCACTGTGTACTGATCAGTGACCATCAGTGACGCAATCCCCACAAAACTGAAACAAATTATTTTTATACATATTAAGCTTTAGAGGTGCTTGATAATTAACTTCACAATTCCATTGTTTCCACCTTTTATGCTAAGCTGACCTTCTCATCTCCTGGCTACATGAGTAGGTTTAATCTACTCATTTAACCTTGAGGAAAAAAAAACAAACCTTTAAAATCCTTTAACAATGCTGCTAAATAATAATGACCTCTTGTGCATTCTACATGCTTTATAACTTGAACATACTATATTGCATTTTGATATTGGTAGATTCATCCTTTAATCCAGTTCCTGCTCTTTTTCTGCTGGCAGGTTGATGCTGTTTGCCTCACTCTTTTCAAGAAGCGCTTTTTCCTCTAGCGGTTGATCAGATTGGCCCCCACCAATGGGACAGTAAGTCCCATTAGTGGGGGCCCCGGTCGACTTAATAGAGGAGCCAGCACGACGAGCAGCTTCTTCCTCCTGCTCTTCATAATACTGAGCGGTTTTCCTCTTAAAGCAACCCAACTTGAAAAGACAGAAAAAAAAATATATAAAAGTAATTTACAGAGAAAAAGCAACATATACATGTATTTTAATTTAGTTCTTAACATTCAAGTGACAACTGGACATATGAAGTCAGAGATTTATTTTTAACTTGACTTTTATGTGAAAGAGTTGTGTTTAAAATTAAATTCGTAAATTTAGAAAATGACCCTTACCTTGAACATGATGACTGTGACAATGATCAAAAGCAAGAGCCCAAATACAACTCCAGTTAAAATAATCTGCAGTTGATTGGGGAATATGATGAACTCAACCCGAACTTCAGTCTGTTGGCAAAGAACATAAATTTTATATGAGACTTAAAGTTAATTGAATGATGATCTAAAGTGATATAGATTTGACTGTTCATGTGTCAACTGAATATACCCATTTCATTGTTGGATCTTTCCAGTAACCACTTTCATCAGTCTTTCCCTGTTTAAGACCATTTTATTCCATTAATAAATTTAATAATTCAAGTTTTCTGAAATGCATTAATAGCAATATCTTTGAAATGACATTAATGTGATCACATGTCAACATACCTGAGAATCCAGCACATATCGTTGCTTATCATAGCTTACACGTATAGAGCTCCTAAATTTGACCTCTGAACCATCTCCAGTATATTTTTTTAGAAAGGGGATATTCTGCAAAGCAAGTGGGTTGGGAATCAAAAAATATATCACATTAATGTGTATCCTGGCCATGAGTGTGCATTGTTAGTGTGTTGTGTGCCACATACCGCTGCTTGCTGTTGGAGATCCTTAAATTGTACGTCTCCTGTCAATATAAACTCAGTGGCTGATTCTTTGTCCAGGATAAAACTGTCACACGTTATGATTTTGCAGCGTTTTTCTTGTAAGCAGTACTGTAACACAAGGACAGTTCATTCTTTTAAAAATATTCAGAATTTAATGACATTTTTTACTTTCAAATATTTTAATAAGCAGTGTTTTTTTCTTACCTCAGATGTCATGTCAGTAATATGTGAGCATTGAGTTTTGTTCTTAAAAAAGAAAAATTGGTAGGCATTAGGGATTCATTGAACATTAGCAGCATAAGAAAGTATAAATATTGTTCTTCCAGTCACCAAGTTACCTGAGGCACAAACACTCTAAACTTCTCCATTTCAAAGTCACGTGCAAGTCTAGTTGGGAAGACCAGGGACACGTTGATGGGAAAAGCCCTTAAACCAGGATTATCTATCTGTGAACAGTAGAAGAGTTGGTTCTTTATTTTAAAGAATAGTTAGACATTTTGGGAAATAAACCTTATCACTTTTAGCTGGGTGAGATAAGAAATTCAGGTTTATAACACTCCTCAGTTTCTACAGCAAATATGAAGCTACAGCCAGCAGTTACTTAGCTTTGTTTAGCATAAACACTTCAGACAGAGGTAAAAAAACTGACCCAACTGATCCAACCAAATGTGGCAAAGCGATTGAAGAAACATGCAACTTTTTGTCTGTTCAATCCAGAACAATATTGATAAAATAATCAAAGAACAAACACACAGGTTTTTTACAAGCCAGAGTAGGTATCTCTTAACTCTTTCCAGTCTTAATGGTAAGTTAACTATGTCCTAACTTCAGGTTCATATTAAATTTCCATATATCAGCAAATAAAAGTTAGAATATAAAAGAAATCTTGACTCCAGGTTTACTATTTTACTGTCAGCTTGAGTCATCATTTTTTTAGTGCATAACCTACAAAACAGAACCTGTAACATCACCTTTTGTGCTGCAAACTTCCTGTGCACCAGCAAACAACACAGACACAGCCAAAGCCAGCATCTTGTGCACATAACAAAAGTTTCAGTGATTAAGCCAGATAATTTTGAAAGGATAATTCTACAACCCCCTAAAAGAGGACTTATTAAAATATGTCAGGTGAGCAAAAACACAAATCCAATTGAAAGTTATCGTCGCTTTATGCCTTCTACATGTGTAAATAGGCAACAAAGAAATTAGCCATTATTATGATAATGTGTCAGTGTTTGGTGCTTGTTCAGCACTCCAAAGCAGCCAGACAGCCAGTTGACCCAGCTTCAAAATTGCAGCTTGATTTTTTTATGGTAAGGATTAATTAAAATTCGTTATGGGAACAGAGGGTTGCTTGTTGCTTAGTAATTTACTGCCTCACCTTATATTTAACAACTATTTGTTTGGGTTCAGTTTTCTCTGTTGTGAAGTTCAGATAGGTGTCAGAGTCTTCATGCCTGAAAAGAATACAGGATATTCACAATATGCAGGCATCTGTGGGATGCTTAGTATTTATTAGAACATTTAAGCACAACAATTACAACATAATATTTATGAGAGCATATTTCCACTTACACTGCCAGTGCTATTTTAATTTCAAATTGTACTGGGATGGTTTTGGTCAGGGAGGTGGTCCAGTTGGAATTTGAATTATCACTAAGGACGTAAGAAGCATTTATTATCAGGGTCAAACATGAAAAATGTAATAATAGTAAACAATATTTTAATTACATGGGAAGAATGTTTGATTTGTTCTGTGTGTTGAACTGTATATATATAAAAATGCTTTTACCTCTGTCCAATAATGGTCATCGAAACAGTGTCATTCCACTCATATTCATTCATGACGTGGAAAGAAGTTAGAAAGGTTGCCTTCACAAAAATAGATAATGATGAATAAGGTTGTATTCAAGACAACATTATTAATACAGAAGGAACATTTCTATAGCTATAAATGTCTAATGTCTAAGGTTCAGGCAGTTATGAACTCTGAAACTTCACTTCTGTCAGCTATATGACTTACAGAGGATCTACTGCGATACACAGGAAGGCTGACACCACATATAGTTTTGTCCAGAACTCCATCTAGATCATGGCAACTGTGAAGTGTTGGTCTTGTTGCCTGTGTAAGTGCAAACATGTGAAACATGTGAAACATTCAGGAAACACTCAAAGTTTCAGTTCAAAAGGTGCAGTTGATTTAAAAGAAGTGATTCACTCTCAGGGTTGATACTGTGAATCATTTCTGCCTTTAAAGAAACCCAGCACATCTTGAAGGGTTTTTCCACCCATGTTTTTTGTCCTGTTTCCTCAACTTTCTTAAGAAGTGTACAAGTAAGCTTTACAGTGGATATGACTTGATATCAGTTGAGGTTTATTCATTAAATGTCAGTGTTTATCTGACCGATATTTGTAGCATAGCTATAATAAGTTTTACTACTATTAATATATTGGGCAAAAATAGCTTAATATGTAGTCTGTTTGCATGCAGTTTAAATAAAAGTGCTGCACTGAGGTGAAACTCTATTTCAGAAGCTGCAAACAGGCCTCTTCTTAGCACACTGATCACACCATAAGTACATTATATCATGTTTGTCTATAATTATATCAGTGTTTGTCTATGATTGTATCTATGTTTGTCTACTTTTGTCTTAATATAAAATAATACTTCAGTCTTTAGTCAGTTGCTGCAGAGTTTAAAGCTGCACCACTGGACGGAGATTTGCTCATAAAAAGAGGGGGGGGTGCCTCTATAGCAAACAGGTATATAGAGTAAAGTGACTACTGAGTGGGACATGAGTTTTATTTTAAGTCACCTTTGTAACATTCATCCTAGAGAAAGAGAGGCCTGTAGGATAGTGCATTGAAATGCTGGTGTTATACGAGTCATCACCGTGATTGGCCAGTGTGATAGACACGTTGAAGTAGTTATTTTCTGCCACCAATAATGTTTGGGTCCTAAAAAAAAAGACAGTGTACTTTTACATCTGCTCATATAATGTATATGTTAAAGTTGCTGAATTTTGTTTGTCAAAAATACATACATGAAGTCAAAATCCACCTCAAGTTCGGCAATACAAGTGTCATTTTTTCTGCATTGCTTTTCAAAGGGAATCTGTAAGAAAAGACATTTCTGTTAATGCTACGCACTAAAATGCAGAGTGAGGCAGAGAAACAGCACAGGAGTCCTTAAGGACATAAGAGACATAAGATGCATTTTTTTGTAATGAAGCAAATTCAAGTTATTCTCCAAATGAATTGTTACAACTCTGATGATTTCATGAATTTTAATCTATGAAGTTTGACCCACAATGTGAACATAAATGAAATAATTAAAATGGAACATGTAAAAAGAAAGTCAGTAGATATGCAAACTCCTGTGCACACCCCCAGTGTTCTTTCATGCGTACCTCAACAAAAGCCTGCTTTTTGCTGTCCACATTCAGGACAGCACTTGTGCTCTCAATTTCATTTTGGGCAAAGTTTAATTTGATGCCAATGGGTGTTAATGTGTCTCTTACACATTTCTGCAAGGAAAAGAGAAGAGTATTCTTGAATAATCTTTTAAACAGTGCAAAAACAAGCATAATTTTCATTACAGAAATTCTGCCTACTTTATACATCTTAAGAACTAAACACTCAATAAGTAAATAGGATAATTATTAGTGTTACTTTTATTTGTTGCGGCGATATGACGATACAACAGGGTTATGGCTTAGGATTTAAGCTTTTTCAAAAAAACAAAATTAATACACATCAGCTAAAATGTTCTTCAGATGTCTATACTTTACAACAAGTACATATCTTTTTTAATGGAACCCATCAGCATGTTTATAGTTTTGATGGCAAATTATAACTTAAACTTGAGAAGAGGTCCAAAGTCAAACTTAAGTTAGACACATATGAAAACAGTTTAGATTTAGCATAAAGTGCCAAAGTACATATTTAAGGCTGTAGCTGTTAGTTACTCTAAGCAACAAATGTAATGAATATAACTGACACACTTCAAAAAATTCTCTTGGATTAAAGTGTGTTGTGTCAGATAATGCAATAATGTTAGAAATAACTAGCTCAGATACGGAGACATCCAGTATTTTTCACATGAACAGGTAGGTGATAGCAAAGATTAGTGGTTAATATAATTAACTCATCTGCATACCGGCATGTAGATGTGGTAGTTGAGGCAGGTAACATTATCTCTTAGCTCATAGGTAGAAGTAAAATTCCTGGCTTTCTTGTCAGTTTTACTGAAGAATCCTCGATAAGTTTGTCTCATTGGATCCACATCAAGCATGCACGAGATGTTTAGTCCAGAGCTCACCGCCCCTGCAAAGGCATGAAATAAGTTTAAATGACACATTTGTAGGGTTTGCACCCTCAGCTGCTGTTAACAAATCACACCATCTTGTCAGATCCCTACCCGCTTTGCTCTTTGTTTTTTCTACCATTTCAAAACAGGCTGTTAAAGTGACCATTGGTAAATTTTCATCTGTGCTGGCAAGGCAGTCGATTTTCTCTGTGCTTATCTCCTTAGGTTCAAAAGACAAGTGGGCCTTGACATCGAAGACGGGCATTGAGCTGAAAGACAGTTATTGAAATATTAAAAAATGGGTTATTAGTTTTGGACAACATGATGACTGTATACTAATGCTCACCGGATAGGGACACAAAACACCAGTCAACAATTTGGCTTCCCTTTATCCTCTTCCTCTTTACTTTGTCATGGTTCGGTTTGTGGGAAACCATGCTACTAGGTTGTAAGAAGGATGATTGATAGTTCTCTCCTTCATTCAGACATCAATAACAGTCATTCCTTATACCTGACTTGTTTAAAAATATACTTGATGGGCTGTCTGATGCGTTTCTCTGGTTTTCAAACTAAGAGACAATATGGAAGCTAGACTGGAAACATTAAAAATTTTGTCAGTGTTTTTTACACATCTTTTTGCTCTATGGTTAAAACAACCACTCTGTATTCAAGAGGTTCTGGCAGTGAGTCCCTTTATGAAGAACAGTTCAGTTGATTCACAGCTAATGTGTTCCACTCTTTTGCTGGAAGAATAAGCATTTATTTAACAGCTTTTCTCTTGCTTTAAGAGCCTGAGGGGTGAGCGATCGTACATTCTTATTATGAAGGGTTTCCATACCTCAAGACAACAACAGTGCCCTGTGATCCAACCACAATATCAGGAAGTCTGTCTTCTCCGAGGTCGATGTCTCCGTCAATCGCCTGTCCAAAGAATCTGAGCCCCGAACTCACTTTCTCCCCCATTATTCTCTGAAATATCAGAGGTTTGACAATCCAAACAATGCATGATTTTTCAGAGTTAGACACATAAGGGTCCTCAAAAGGAAATATAAAAAGTTTTGAAAAATACTGTTGTGATAATCATATCATCTTCTTTTATCATATTCTTACAGTGAATGATGATAAAGAATTTTTAGTTTTTTTTAAAACAGTTTTAATTTTATGTTTTGGTATAAAAATATTTATCTGTCCAAAAATTATTTTTGGGTGGCATCTGATGTGTTTATCTGACAGAAATGGTATAAAGAGGGGGAAACAATGGATCCCAGTTGGATTTATCTTGGGGCAGTGTAGTTCACAGTCAATGTCCTAACCTCACAGCAGCAGGTGTGCCTTGACTCATTACAATACACCCCATCTGCTACTGCTTCCTTCATCTAGAGGAGCAGCTATCTTTTTACACACACATACACACACACAAAAATGCTGTGACAGGGTTTCTGTCTCACCTGACTGAAAGTGCTGCGTATTCCTCTGTGTCTGTCACCAAGGAAGATGTACACAGCTCCAGCACTGTCATCCTCAAGAGGTGCTCCAACAGCAACATCTCGTATTTCGTCTCCATTCAGATCTGCAAGACTGGATATGGTGGTGCCAAATCTGCCCATTGATGGGGCAGTCACATTCAATTCACTTTTCAGTTGCATCTGTGGAACAAGAATGTGTTTTTATCAAATAAGAAAATAAATGCATTAATTTTCTCCCTGTAGCCTCATGAAAACTCAAACTGGGAGTCTGATCCTACCTCATCGGTCAGCGTGTACACGTATATCTGGCCTTCTCTCTTCTCCTGAGGCTGGTAAAACTGCGGAGCTCCCACCAACAGAAAATCAGTGTTGCCATCAGAGTCGACATCTACTGAGCAAAGCTCTGCACCAAAGTAGGAACCAATCTGAAAAGTGTAGTTTGTTCAAGTTAGGGAAAAAAAAAAAACGGTGCCAGTGCACGGAAGTTGTCTGGTTTCCTCTCTGCAACCTTTGATGTGCTTTGCACATTTTCACAAAAGAGTGCAACGTGTTGCATTTTGTGCCTCTAAATACAAAGATTGCATAAAACAATGCAATGCACCGGAATTTAACATAAAATCTTGATTTCCTTAGGACAAAAATACCATCAGGACTCACCAGCTGTTACGAAGTAGACATTGGTAAAGTAGACATTTTCCAGCAGATGTAAATATTTGGCTGTCTAGGTTTTGCTAAGAAAAGTTGAAAGTAAACCTGCCTCTTTGACAGTCTTTTGTTATTCAAATAAAAATGAGGTTAATTTTACATACTAGCTCTAACAGAAAGGCTTTCATTTACTTGCAATGACAGACTGATATTTAAACTTGTTTAGCAAATCACCCTTATGGCAAACCTAAAATGACTGTTTTCTGTTCAGAAAAAACATCATAAAGCAGGTTTAAAACATTTTTTCAAGAAAGGAACCAACCTGTTCTCCATTAATTCTTTGTTTTGTGACCCAGCTCTTGCCATCATGTTTGAAGAGTACAACCAGTCCTTTGTGCTCAAACCTCGGTGCACCCGTGAAATATAGAATAGTGTTTTTCTTCTCTCCAACAGAAGTAGAGTATCCTGCAACAGCATCAATCGCATATGACAGAGTCTGCAAAATGTCCTCTTACATCAAAAGATTATAATGTGGTGAAAGAAATGTTCAGTTTTGGTAAAATGTGTTCAGTTCTAAGAAACCTAATGCTACTACATCTTGTTATGAAGAGGATGAAGATATACATTCATTTAGTTATAAACCTATAGTAGCTGTTTGCTCATTTACAATACAGAGCAATCATAAAGCCATCATTAAGTTTAAGGTTAATAGAAGTAATTAATTGAGACCTATGTTTGCTCATCATGTAAAATAACACCATGATCAAATGAGCAAATTAAAAATCATGTTGTCATAGAAGCAGATAATCTGGAAAGAAATAAATGACTTTATGTTCAATACCCAGGTAGGAGTCATTCTTCATCTGCAGATCTTCAATTTGTGTATGTTTTTGTCCCTGGTACTCTTGAAGAGAACCACGCCAGACGTTTGAGCCCACCGAACCCAGAATCAAGGTATCCTGTAGACAGAAATGTGCATGTGTATGGGCACCTGGTATTAGAATGATGTCACACATATTGCATCTAATCTTAATGGGCTGAAAATTTAATTTAATGATCTTGTTTGCTGAAAACCTTTTCTGTTTTGCTGAAACTAAAAACTCAAATTTTTACTGTCTAATAATTTTCTTTTTTAGAAAAATTTAATTTTGAGTTTCAGACCATTTTTTTGTATTTCTTATTAAGAAACAAATAGGTTCACAGCTCAATGGGAATAAAAAGTTTTCATAAAGTTTTTTCAAAGGGAATTTTTTTTTTTTCAATTTGACACTACACTAGCAGCTCATGTTTTGATGATGCTTAACTTTGAAACTTATAAGTAGATGTACATTTTTAATGTGTCTATATTTTGTCTCTTTGACTTTACCAACCTTGTGAAAGACAGCACTGAATCCACTCTGAGACATTTCATTTGTCATGTCTCCTGCCCGAGCCACATCAGAACCTAAATAGAAATACATTAGCATTTCATGTTACTATCGCAGGGCACACCAGGAACATATAACTGATGTTTGTAACAACATCATTATAAAAAAATGGTGAAAAACTATTGAACATCACCTTCCATATTAAAGATCCTGTTTTGAAAGTTTTGCAGTATTCCTGTGAGTCCGTTATAGTTCTCAATTTTGAAGGCATATTGGTCCTTTGGCTCCGAAACAATGTCCTCAAATTTCTTCATTGACTCTACTTTGACCTGAAACCAGAATGCACCTCCAAGTCTGATATCAGCAAGACAAACAACACATTTTTTGCACATAATTGCACTTAAAGTTGGAATAGAAAGTTTAATTATTTAAGACTAAACTCAATGTTACTTGAAGTAAATAATTAAAATGTTCCCATGCTGTTAGACCTTGTCAAAGCCACAGCTTTTGCCTGCGAAGCATCTGTACAGCAGGGAATGCTTCCCATTATTGATCTCTGATGTACAGCACATAGGATTGTTCTCCACATAGGATTTTTCTATTGTTCTAACTCAAATAAATAAAGAGATCGAGAGAGATTCATGGACAAATGGACAAATAAACCAGAATAATGAGATGTTGAATTTCTCATGACTGCTTACCCCAATGACAAAACGAATAATTTTCTTTTCATCATACTTTTTGACAATTTTATTGTCGTCTTCATCACTGGGATCTCCATCTGTGATCAGCACCAGAACTTTTGTTGAATCACTGGAGGCACCTGCCTTTGGGTTTTCAAAGATTTCCTCCCTGAAGCAAATGTAAAGTAGCATTTGTAAGACTCAGAATAAGCAAAACTTCAGCTATAAAACTAAGCAAATGATACAAATCAAGACAACAAATATTAGAGACTATTTTATAACAGTATCACATCTTCTGCTGCTACTATCAATGTTTTGATGTTTCAAACCATGAGTACAGTAGTCATTAGAGGAAGAAGGATGGTCTGTACACAGCTCAAGCTCCCAATGGTGTTTTAAAGTGCTGCTAACACGCACATACATAACCTTTCTGGAGTGGGTCCTCATCAGGTGATAATTACAATGATGACCTATGACCTTTTAAAGCACTAAAAAGCAATGAGCTCTTTTGAATCAAGTTTTTAATTAAACACTTGGAATAAGTTCTATGGTTCACATACGCTTAAGAAACTTACATGTTTTGCTCTAAAACATAAAATATCTCAGTAAATGCCCAGTTTGTGATATTTTGAAGAGTTTATTTATTTTAAAAGGTGACTGCTAGCAAGTGGCTATATTATACCTCAGTAGTTGATGGTGACATTAAACGCCATTACACTGGGCACGGCAACTAGTCCGCTTGCTTGTCTGTCTTTTCAGCCTTTTATTTATGTTGGAGCTCTTAAAATCTTGTAGGTTGGCCTACAAGAACATGTCATCCATGTGGCAATTAATGCCTCTCTGACTCTTGACTCCCAGTCCTAGCTCCACTCCATTGCTTGGAACACACCCATCTTTGACTTTGAAACCTGTACATTTCAGGACTGCATTGTGTGGTTGTGGAGTTACCACATAAAAAAAATCTTTGCAAGATGACAGATATACAACTACCATGCTCTAATGAAGGCTGCAAGGCCAAATGATGGCATGTTTGTTAATGAAGCCAGAATGAATTGTGTGAAGTGTGAAGTGAAGTGTGTGCTATATTTTCGCTTTAGGTGTAATGTTTGAGACATTATAAAGACATTATAAACGCTATGATGACACACACACACACAAACTCATTTGGTCAAAACAATACCAGCCACCTCTGTTGCAGCTGGTAAATGTGTTTATATTCTCATGGGTAGTTATTTTAATGTTATTCAGTTGACCAAGCATTTTAAAAATAGTTCATAGAATTTAACTGAACTTACAGCACAAATTGGAGCGCCATGTGTGTGTTGGTAAGACTTGACATATGGGGTTCCTCCATCAGTTTGGGGATAGCATTACCATTTTCATAGTCATTGAAGTCAAAAACCTTCCTGTACTCCATTGAGAACTGCACTGCTGCAAACTGAAAAAAGCAGAGGAGATAAATCATCTATATAACATTATGTATAAAATCCACACAGAACTTCAACAAATGCAATGATTGCAAAATGTTGCAGCAGTGCAGTGACCTTAATTGATGTGTTGTCGAGGCTCTTCATAATATCAGTTATGAATATTTTATTTTCGTTAAACTCTTCTTTGGTCATACTCAATGATCCATCAAATAGAAAGACAAGGTCCACTGTCTTTTTTGTGCAATCTGAAAAAAATATAACAATATATATATGCAACTTTTAAGATTATGAAGACAAAAAAACCCCAAAACACTGAGAGCATGTTTGTATCACAAAGACAATTCACGGACCGAGAAAAGCTAAGACTCTCTAAATGTCTTTTACCTTGGAAAGCAGGTCTTAAATTTGACAGCTCCTCTAGATTATCTGTCATACTGTAACACACACTGTTCAGATAGGAGTTCTCATTGCATTCATGGACTACGCTTGGACTGCAAACCTAGATCAGAACAAATAAAAGATGTGATTTCTCACATTGAATTGCTTTGTTCAGAATTTTTAAGAAAATGTCACAGAGAAAGTGCATTCTTTAAATATTATCTAACCTAATGAGCTTTATGAATTTCTTACAGTGAACTGGGAGTGTTTGGAGTCTTGAGCTATTGACAGGCCAAGGTGTTTGACTGGTATGGTTGTATTTTGGACAGAAATATCTGTAAAAGTAGCATTTGATTAGTATATAAAAAACAGACCAAAACCTTTCAATTACAATATCAAAACATCTCCATCTCACATATTTCTGCATTGTTAAGAGCTGTGTTTTTTCTGTCCTTGATAGTAGGAGCCATGTGTGGTTCTGAGTTAAAAAACTACAACTGAATACCTTCGTGGTAGAAGCACTTGCTTTGACCAGCCTTGCATATGCCTCCAGATCCATTTAGCTTCAGAGGTGCAGTAACAATTATCCTGTGAATGATTTAACAACCATGATAACTCCAATCTTCACCATTCCATCCCATTCCAGCTTTAAGAAAGTTCTTGCATATGTAAGTCTGGTATGAGAGTGAGCTCTTTGTGATACCAAAGAAGAACTTGACAGGATATGAGATCATTCAAAAGTAAACCACAAAATGTTACTGCTGAAGTCAACTAGAGTCATCCTTCATCTTGCAGGTTAAAGGAAACCACACTTTCATGAGTGATAAGAATTATTACAACTTCAGCAATTTCAATATCAAGTAAACTGCCAAGCTTCAAATGCAAACTTACCCTTTATTTGTGCTAGACATGAACTGAAGCACTTTGTATCCAAAGAAATCTTCTTTTCTACCCTCATAGACAACAGGATTTGTCGTGGCAATGTTGAAAGCCAAATAGGCTGGGATGGCTGCAATTTGTGGGAAAAAAAGACAACACATTTAATAAGCATTAATAAAGTATTGATCAGAAACAAAATTTTAGAATAATTATAAATAACCTAACATTTAAAATATGGCTTAATATTTTAATTCTACCATGCCCATTATGCTTGTTTTTAGGATAATTAAATATATATTACTTTGTATTACTGACCTAATATCTACTTTTAAAAATACATTTCTGTAAGTTAGAAAAATTATCACTTCATTAAAAGAAAGGCAAATAGTGTGTGTCTAAAAGGATACTAGAGTACATCTATGGCAAATGTTAAACATTTCATGTTTGTCAATCTTCAGGTTTAGGTAAGGATTACATATATGTGCATTATTTAAAAAATGCAATGCAAAGCGTAAAGAAAGAACAATTACTGACCCGACTATAACACGAAACAATGTAGAAGAATGGTTCGAGAGGTGCCTTATTATTTACTTAATATATATATTTCCTTTGTGTATTGTTAACATGTTATCAATAATCTTAAAATATCACAGTTTCAGTTAATAGCTGTTATTGTCAACACCCCAGCAGATATAAACAGCTTTTTTTAAGGCAATGTTAACACTCCAGCTCTTGTAAGTGATTATTTTTTTTATAATGAAAACAAACCACAATGGTGGGGAAAGGTGAATAAATCAACAATAAAAATAACCACTGGCTGTAGTAAAAAAAAACAAAAAAACAAAAAAAACAAAATGAGCTTCACTTAAACCGACCATAATAGTAAAATCCTACTTTTACATGAATACATTAATAACAATTATTTAAAGGTATACCTTTAATAGCAGAAGAGTCTTTTTTTAAGGGACATATTTTATATGCAGTTATTTAAAACATTTAAAATAGAAAACTTTATTTGTTAATGAATGTGTTTTAGAGTGTGATACTGGAACTTTTTATCCACCACAAGGATCTGAGTACTTCCTCCCCCACTGACGAGTTATATAAATGTTTAAGGTTTCGCAAGGTTAAGGTTTTTCACCACCTCACTATTAAACAGTTTTTGCAAATAAATTTTGTGCTGCTTAAAGAAATGAAAAAATCCATTTGGAAAAATTTAAAGACAGTTTTCTTTCTTTTTAAAACAATGTCTTGACTAATCTTGAAACCCCTCGGATCTTTCAGTTCCTTTCTGTAAACTTCTGTTGAGGTTCATTGTATGAAAGTTTTAACTTAAAGCTGCAAACCTGCACCAAGCTCATCAATTGATGATTCGAATTGTATTTAGTATTAGTTTTTTAGTCAAACGTGTAACCTGGCTTTATTTAAGGCCAATTTCCTGGATTCTTTTTCACTCAGCATTTTTTTTAATATATATTAAACAGAGGGTTAAATTTTAAGAAAAAGAAATGGAATTTGAGTCATAATATTGAACACTGAAGTAAAAAAAGTGTTCTAAGAATTTAAAACTTTGCAAAAACTTACAGCAATTTGTCAAATAATGTCAACTGCATCATTTCTAATGTTCTAAATTGAGTGTTTAAATATCATCAAGTCTTTATTGATGAATAAAAAGCATCCTTATCGTTCCTTTTGTAGATGTACATTGTCTCATAAAAAAGTTAACATGTAAGAAAATTTTTTTGACCTTACCAACAGCCACCATGTAGGTGAGAAGGAAGATGCAGCAGTTCCCATGCATCTTTCAGTTGCTCTTTTGTCACACAGCAGGGCTCCTGGTGTTGCTTTAGACGTTTTCAAGTGAGCAATACTTCCTGTGAGCGGTTCAAATAGGGCGTTTCCGTAGCAGCTGCTTTTAACACTTTTGCTACCCCAACTTAGTTCTCACTGAAGGATCTGCTGGTTCCTCTTTGTTGTTGATTTTTCGAAAACCCTTATTTTTGCATTTGAAAAAAAATTACCTTAAACATTTTTTTGTGAAGTAAAAAGGATGCTGCAGGTTAAAGAATGTAGAGGTAGTAAAAAGACAGCTACACCTGCTCTCAAAACTAAATCAAAAGGCTTAGTTGACGCAGACGTCCGGCATTCGTTTTTGTGGTTTTATTTTTTAATGTAAACACAAGAAACTTGTGCTACAGAAAACGGACCAGACTCAGTGCATAGCTCCCTAAACTTAACAACTGCCTTGCACCCTGTCCTATATAACCTAGAAATAAATATACTTACGACAAATCAACATCATCTTAGGTCCCGTACATGCAGACTCTAAGAGATATTAATTGTCAGATG
>JAPZDV010000020.1:25799600-25819273 GCA_029814665.1 Acanthurus lineatus
GAGCTTACTTCCCTCTAGCCTAACATCTTTATTCTCTCCGGCTACACTCACGTCACCCTGAGAACTATTCTGCCCAGTTCTAGTCCTGGAGAATAGGTCCATGCCCCTATCCTTTACTGAGTCACATGTCCAGCTCATAGTCATGTCCGTTCCAGTGTCTGTTGCCATATAGTCTGCCTGTGAGTCATATAGTCTACTGAATCAGCAGGGGATCATCCTAAGCACAGGATGAACATTGACGAAATGTTTTTTCATTCAAATTTGACCTTAAAGTGGCAGGACTCCACCCATTAGGATGCTTCATTTGTTTGCTATGTTTGTTTATAACATCTGAAAGTGGACCTTAGCCCCAACATGTATACACTACAGTAAGAAGGACTTAAGTTATATACTAGTCACAGAAGCAGTATTGTATTGATGATAAAGTAAAAAAATTTTTAGGGCACTCTCATATCTCATCAAAATCGATCTCATCTCAGCTTCTCTGTATACTGGGTATACTACTGTTTATCACTGTAAGTGTCAATACAACTTTTCTTATTAAGTTTATCATGTGTTCATTGCTTAGGAGTGTTTTCATAGTAGACTACATATTAGTAACATCGAATATGATGCAGTCCAGTAGCTCTCTAACTCGTATTTCAACCTCTAGTAAACGCATTATTTTATCTAACACATCTTAGCATGTCAACAGAACCTAAACATTATGGACTTTGTAAAGGCCAGCATTACGGCAGTACTCCTGAATTGGATTGTAACAGTGTAACTAATAAAGAAACCACTAAGTTTAGTGAAACCAGTGAACCAGTGAAAGCCAGACATTTCTGTTGTTGTTAGAAACCAAAAACAAAGCAAAAAGGCAAGTGAATATTAGATTTCTAAGGGGCCCCCTGGGGGCCAAATGGCAAAATAGACTTCAGAGGATATATTTTGCTTTTGAGTGACTGCTTGCTTTTGCAACACATAAATGTTTGCGTGGGTTAACCTTTCTAAGAATTAGTCTTGAGCTACACATAAGTTGCCTTCCAAATTAATCTGATCTTTCATTAAAGGTTCTTCAAAGGTGGCATCTAGCACTGAAGCTGCAGATTAAATTACTATCCCTTCCTCTCCTTCCAAATTTGTGGGAGAACCTTTAGTGGCAGCAAAACTTGTGAAAAATGTGAGAGGCCCGTTTTAGCTCTACTGTTGGATTATCTGTTCCTCTTAATTAGTTTCAGCTAAAGCTGTTCCTCTCTTGATTTGCATTTGTGCAGTATTTTATTATTTCATTTTCAAAATATATCACAAACAATTGCAATTGGCCCACAGATTCCACAAAATAGCAAGTAGTCTTGTTTCTGTTCTCTTATTACTGTGTCATTTGACGATGAGCAAACAGGATGTGTTATTTCTCAATCCATAGTACCAGCAGACTACTGCATTTGTTGTTCTGGGTAGTAAATGAACATATGAAAAAAAAGAGTCTCAATTTGTCGCTGACTGTTTGCACATCTAAATTATGGTGGTCCTCATTCTGGAGGCTTTAATGAGCAGCAGGCTTTTGAACCTTAAGAGAGAAGTCCACAACCGGACAGCCTTGTGTTATGCAGCCCAGGGAGATGATGTCCACATGTGGGGAGAAATGCATGGCTATATTCTCCGGAGTCACTCCCCCACTTGCCTCTATCAGTGTAGCTGGGAATTCCACCTTTAAGGCTTGAGCTGCAACATGGAGCTCCTATAAGTAAGATACAGGGTGGAGGAGGGATCTATTATTTCATGCAAAGTTAAAGTGGCAAAGTGAATGAAAACCAATTGATAAAAAATAGAAACAACCTACAAAAGGCATGTGTTCTTAACTATTCTTTACCTGAGGTTGAAAGTTGTCCAGCATAACAACGTCTGCTCCTGCTGCAGCCGCCTCTCTGGCCTCCTCTAAAGAACGACACTCCACTTCAATTTTACTGCTAAAGCCACATACTGACCGTGCAGCTTTCACAGCCTAGGGTGTCAAAAGGGGTAGGGTTTATTTTGTTTGTTTTGTTAGCACACTGAATCCATGACAGATGTCAACCTCAGGTGTTATAATTTGTTTATGAACCTCCTGTCTCTCGTCTGTATGCAGCCTTCACAGAAATCAAATGAAAATATAACTGCAATTTATAAAACAAAAGATCGACCCACTGTTAATTACAGTACAATAAAATAGGAAAACTATCTTTTGTGATATTGTGACATCTTGTCAGTTATGTTGAAGAGACAAGTAGTCCACTGAAAATTGCATACCTGTGTGATACTACCTGATGCCCAGACATGATTGTCCTTCAGCATCACCATCCCACTCAGGTCCTGTCTGTGCATTGACACTCCGCCAACCAGCATGGCATACTTCTCCACCAGACGGAAGCCCGGAGTGGTCTTGCGTGTGCCAGCCACTTCTCCCTGCCAGCCTCCTGCTGTCGCTACCGCCTGCAGCTGGGAGCAGCGGGTGGCGATCCCAGAGGCCCTGGCCAGGCAGTTGAGAGCTGGTCTTTCACCAAGGAGGAGGCACCTGGCGGGGCCTCTCACCACAGCAGTCAGTGTGGTGGCATCTGGACCTGGGAGATGAGATCACAACACTGACATCAAATGGAATCAAATGCAATTTATCAAATGCAATTTTTTCAAAAGGATAAATCAACATTAAGTGACATGAAATTTCTTAATCAGTACTTTTTCTTCCTTGTTTTGCAGCTTCCTCATTTTAAATTAAACAACAGTCACAAATAATTGTATTTCTGGTCTAACAAGCTTGATGTAAACCTAGAATTGAATAGTGTTGCACTGAAATAAGAGCACCCAATAAAACTGAAGTATGTAGTAGTATAAGTAGTATCTATTTGCTGTGTTTTATATTGGACTGGCATTCTAGGATCCCTTTTTAGTTTGTCTGTAGAAACATCTTTCTCCATAAATGGGAGTTCCCCAGGAGACCTAACATTTGCACTGCCCACTGCAGACAAAGCAATATAAATTTTATGTTATCTGACATTTTCTGATGGCTCTGCTTTTATACTAGATGATGAAATAAATAGCCAAAGGTGGTATGGAAAATATTAAAACGGGGCCAGAGCAGAACCCAAACTTAAAAAAGAGGGGGCACCTCTGAAAACAAACACAAACACATCTTGCTTAAAAAAATTTTATCTTTTGGACCAATTTGGGTCGAGCATAGTGATAGAAATTAATCCAGCACATACATCCTTACAGAACTCTAACTTGTTTTTATGTTGTGATGTTCAAATTTGTGTTTAAGTGCTACTGAAAAGTGGACTTTTTTCTACTTTTAGGCTAACCTTTTCTAACCTTTTCCTATCTGCCACTTCCCATTTAAAAAAATGTTTTTAGTCATGCTGTGTCGGGTCTATACTGTGTTCAAAATGTTAAAATTGTTTGAGAAGTTTAGGATTGACAAGGCTTAAAGAAAAAAAAAGGAAATCTGAGCCTGAACTTTTTTACAGGGAACGGGGATGCAGTGGATCCGACGCATACACACTATAGGCAATTTGGCAAACAACTTTTTGGCACTGTGCTTGGCAGGGTTCAAGATAACCTACAGTTTAAATGTGAATTTTAGAAAGTAAAGGTAATAATGTTATAAGGACATGTGAAACTCAGTCAGGCTAATTAATTTGAGTAAAGGCCAATTTATACAAAACATGTATAAACAGTTACAGAGCAACACTTTTTCTCCGCCGAGTTAACCTGTAGCGTGAGCGTTATCTCCGAATGGTCTTGAACGCAGCATCCAAGCCGACGGTTGTTTCATCGAAATCAGATCAGAAAAATGGGGAGTAAATTCATGAAGCCTAATTGACAACGGTCTTAAAAACAAACGGAGCTGGGCATGGATATAAGAAAGGGGTGGAGACGGCAAGCCTTTTGGGAGCTCTTGCCAGAAACTAAGAGAGCCAGGTACTTGCTTCTGTGTGTTGTGCTCAAAGAAGCTAATGTATGCAACTAGCGGCAAAAAAGTTCTCTGACGCCACGAAGGAGACCCCGGCCATAAAGCAGCAGTTCGCGCTCTCCAACATACAAGTCAAACGCCGGAGGTCCGGCACGGTGCCGGAATACTTTAAGCCCTATCAGTAATCCCATTATCGCTTTTGTGAACAAAAAAGAGACCAAAGAAGAAATAATCAATAGCTTGAACTAATAAAGAATAATGTAGAAATCAACTAAATGACAGGGTGTTGATTGTTTTCTCAGGTTAAGTAATACTCTTAAGTTAACCGATCCCCACATCTTTGTTGTCTTGTATGAGTTCTGTGACGAGTGCATCTTTTGGTATTTGTAGCTGTGCATGGGTGGCCAGACAAGATTCCATTCCTAAAACAAATGAAGTTATCTTTATCTGACATCTTGCTTTTGTGGAGGAAGCTACGCAAAATCTACCGATCTCAGCTCCCTCTTGGTGAATCCAGTCCACAGTGCAGCCGACCTCAGTGAATACTGCTGTAAAGAAGGGGATTCCTGCAAGGATGCTGTGTGGTGTTTTACACAGAAGCCTGGCCTCGACCTCCAGTGACCCCACACACACTCCTGCTGGGTCAAAGTTCGGTGTGTCCTCTTCCAGCCATTCTTGCGCCAGCCGCCTAAGAGTGTGAGGTGGGATCAAGTGTGCTGCTGTGTGTGAGACTGGAGACATCCTGAAACACATGTTAATGTAGGAAACAATTTGTTGTTGCACTTCACATAGTGGGCCATGAGTATGTTTGATTGATGACAAGTTTGATGATAGATTTGCATTGCTCCTCTAACTCTGTTTGAGGGAGTGAAAGTGAAAGAGTTTTAGTGAGGCTACTGCAACAGACTTCACCGTAGTTGTCTATAGAGCCTCATCAATGTGATTAAAAACAAGAGAACCTTGGTCTACAGATCTGTTTTTTAGCAGCCAACCCATCGCATACCTCCTTTACGCCAAAACATGATGATAAATTCCAAGATAAACCTAAATAAATGATTGAAAAAACAATGTGTACACATTCCATATTGGGCACAAGAGATTATTGAATGGATTAATGCATACAATAATGTGATTAAGATGTTTTGGCCTTTACAGTCAGCAAAACTCTGCCACATGAACTACAAGGTACACAATATACAAGGTGTTTTTTAGCCATTGCATATTCTGTCACACATTGACAATTTCATGGTTGTTAAAACTTGAACAGAACAAATAAATGCAAATGAGACATGTACTTACTTCCATCGATGCCACTTCTTTCACTGTTGTTCACAGACTGTGTAGTGGTAGTGCTGAGCACACTGAGCCACAGTAGAAATGTGACCTGGAATTTGACCCTGTGTCCATGTTGGAATGTTTACAAGCCATCTAGGAGTTAACACTCCAGGCTTAAAATTGATTGTTTTAACCAAACCTGGTTCAGAGGCCAAAGTGTGTATTTGGAAAGTTAAACAATGTAAATTCAAGGTTTAAAGTGGTTGCAATGAAACAACAGACAGACAGAACTGGATTTAGGCCCCCTCACCCGCAGACTGTGCATGTAAGTCTTTGACGTGATGACAATTTGCACTATGAAGTTGCAACAAATTAGGGTATGTTATCCACAATTGTTTTCACCGTTGTTCCTTTGCATTTAAACATTTTCCTGAATCTTTTTGGGTTTTTTTTTTTGTTTGAGATCAGGACATTTTTGGGCCCTGCATCCTTTCCTCCTCACTGTGTGACCCAGGGATGTGGTGGCTGGCGGCAGTATGCTAGTTATGTAGAGAGAAGTAATTCCAACATCAAGTACGATGAAAAGCAATAAAAACAAGTAAACATGCAGCACACAAAATGGAACGTGAGCAGTGGTTTTACTGTCACAGGTGGTTTCTTTTTTAAAACTTTTGTGGTAACTTTACAAATCCTGAGGGCTAGCAGTCACCAGGTGTCGAGGCCATCTAGATGAGCAGTGTTAGACAAAGACATGCCCAGCAAAGTCAAAGGACTCACTGCCATTACTCCAGAGGTGTATATTTCATGTTTATACAAATTTATGTATACCATGTGTGGCTTATTGTCATGTCTGGTTGTCCCTGCTGTCCTTATATGGGAACTTTGTGCACACATGCTTACTCACAGTATTTTCATTGAGGCTTCCCCTGAGACAATGAAACCCTTACATTTTTTAATAAGGCACCATTAGAAAAAACAAATTTTTTCAAAGAAATTTTTAAGAAAGAGTTGCTTTAGAAATAATTTAGGAGACATTGGTAGGAAGAGAGTTTGATTTGCCAAAGCGTGCAAAATTTCTCTGGTTTATAGATATATTTCTCCAACAAGACCTGTTTAATGCATTATTATTAAAAACAATGACTTTTGTCTCAATAGAAGGTGATAAACGTGAACAGCAGACTTCATAGCTTAGCAGTTAACCTTAATCTTTTGCTATGGAATAAGTATCGACTATTAAGTTAAAAGTTAGAGAGATTTTAGCAATCTGGAACAAAAGTTATTCTCTTTAGTGGCTTATTAGTAATCTATAAAAAAGAATAAATGAATAGTGTCCATTTATGACACGCTGTTAAAAGTCTAACTATATCTGTAAAATTATTTGCTGAAAAATGTTACTTTATTAGAAACTGTGTGTTAATGCTTTGGACCTACGGTATTAATTAGTTGTAAAAGATCTAATTGCCATCATTGTGGATATTATTTAAACACAAAGCTGATTACGGTCTTAGAAGAGGCACAATAACAGGACGTTACTGTACGTGCTCGGCTATTTCAGCATTTCCCCTCCGGGGTCTACTACGGAGCAGCGGTTGTGACGTCATCAGACAAGCCTGAGCAGCTTTGCGCGCTCTCGAAGCCAACGAGCGCGAGCCGAGGCATTCTCCACATCTAGGGCCAGAGTGAGAACCAGGAAGTGACAGTGTACACATGGAGGGTGTGTCTTTCTGTGCCAGTGAATGTTTTATTTTTAAAAACACAGTCCTGTTCAGATAAATAATGGGGGACTCGGCGAGGACCAAGCGGCGGGAGCAGCTGAAACGCTGGGACGGCTCATACACCGACAGAGCGTCGGCCGTGGCCAGGCGGAGGTGGCGGGGCGATGTCGAAAATGGATCAGGAGAGCCGCAGGCCGAACTCAGCAACCCGCTTTCTGAAGGCGGAGGTGAAAGCAGCCCCTTCCTCAAACGACGGTGAGGAAATGTGCCCTGTCAAACACCTTTAAGTTGCAGTAATAGACCAGTGACAGCCAGGTAGCTTACCTTAAACATGTAGAAATGCTAACTGAGGAATGTTACGCGTGGGCTTGGATGAGGGGGGGGGGGCAAATTATAGAAGCATCTGACAGTACATTACACTAGACTTCAGTCGATGACGTTTTACTATATAATAAAGTCTTAAAGTTCATTTTTTGTTAAAAATTTGAGTCATCAATCGTCATTTTAGCTAGCTAGCAATATGTTTGGTAGCTAGTTATCAAAGTTAATGCCAGTCTTTGGAAATAGCTCCTTGCATATGATTTTGAGGGCTGACATAATACATAACACAGTCAATGACCATCTCTTTTTTGGCTGACACATACCTGCTTCTAATTTGTGTTCAGTTTCTTGAAAGTATCATATATTACAGTAGTTGCCATAATATTTGCAGGTCCAACTGTCATTAATATGACAACAATACAATTATTCGAGCTAAAAAGGTAACATTCACTCTGACATAAATTTTATTAGCAAAGAGTGGTCACATAGTACACCCTAACCAACAAAGCATAAAAGGAGAAACTAGGCCTTAGAAATGACCATATTAAAGTTTTGTGTTATTGCATATTTTTCTTGTTCACCACCAAATCTCAGAGGAGGACCAAAAGCATCTTGTTTATCTCTTTCAAGGGGGCTTCGGTTATTTTTGAGAACAGTTAAAACCATACAGGCTATGGTTAAAACACACCAATGAACCATACCGTTACACCAAGTGACATATTTGTTAGAAACATAAACATGGCCACTATGGTTTAATTTACGATTTCCAGATCACCCTGCAGCCTTAAACCTTGGTCACACCTCACAACTTCAGAGTCGTCAAATTGCTGATCACACCTAAGTTTTCCTTGCTATGTTGGGACTTTGTTGCATACTATACAACGATACAAAGACATAGGGTCCCATATTACCAGATTTTGCTCCAGGAGAAATCCCAGGCTAGTCTGTCTGGTCTCTAAACTACTAAATATTATATACATATTTTGGCGAAGAAAAGGTTTAGTTGCCTACTCACACTTTGGTTCATTAAAGTTGAGAAGGTTACAAATACTGCCAATATGTTGTTGTGCCACCTTTATACAAATAGATATAGGTGAGACTGGATTCAGAAAGCTGTTATTGATGACTGCGGAAGAGTGTCTGCTCTCATTGGCTGTTCTTGGCTATTCTTGAAATCTTTCAGTTGTCTGCAAGGCACTCTAAGATTTCATCTTTCTGAACGTATATAGCATATAGTGATTGTTGTTCATGAAAGTGCACAACAATTTGCCCCCATCTCTGGCTTTTGTTCACAATCTCCAAAAAATTGTTGGTGATTGAACTTGGCATTATAATATCACCTGTGCACTAAATCCACTGCTGACACAGTAGTGTCAAAGAAATATATTTATTTATTTATATATTACTGTTTGAGTATTGTTATTGTTTGCACTACAGTCCAAGCTGTTTTAAGAAATCTTGGCCTTAAAAAAATTCATGTTTATATATATATATATATATATATATACACACACACACACACACACACATATATACATATATATATATATATTACACTATGTTTGCAACAGTATCCTGGTTTTACAGTATACCATAGGATGAAAAGTGACAATTATTATTACATGTACATTTGCTTATTACCAGTTTTATTGAAACAAAGTCAACTGAAGAGAGAGTCTCATCTGCATGTGCACATAATCTTTCTTCTTCAACTGGTGCCACATACTCACACACACAAACACACAAACACTCACATACACAGTGGAGAAAAATGGCAGAGACTGATGCCACCAATCTTTTCTCTCCCAGACAGGAGTAAAATAAAATCAGCTGCATAAGAATATTTTGGATATAGAAAAACGAACATGGGGTTATTCTTGGTGGACCCAGTTTGCAGAAAAAATGGACGCAATTGGCTGCCAATGGAAAAAAAACATTACAATGCTGAAATGTTGATCATAAAATATTGAAATCATTTTCCATATCCAAGCTCCTGGCTACTTCTGCTTTGTCTGTCTGTTCAGTAACCTCTTACTTACAAACAGACACACTCTGATCCTAATCTGACCCTATAAAGAAACACGCACACACGCACACACACACACACACACACACACACTCCTGGCTTGAATAGCTGAGATAAATGAATGTGTCTGAGTTACAGGTACTGATAGGATCATTTTAACTGTGGTGTCGCACAACCACAGTAATTTGGCAACTATTTTGATATACTATTTTAAATTATTTTGAAAATAATCATTAGTTGAAGTTGAATGTGAAAAAGTTAAAAAACACTTCACCTAAACCAACTACAACATTAATGCATAAGTCAGAATAATAAAATAGAAATTTCTAATTTAGTGTAAAAGTTACAGGGAACTTTTTTCTGCATTAATACTTTTAATACTTAAAGTACATGGAAGTCATAAATAATGGCATAGTGACAGGCTTTTTTAAAATAATGTTTATAAATCTGTTAACTATAATTCCATTAATTCTCTAGGGTTTGGCAAGCTCTTCAAAGATACCTCATGATCCAACTCATTAATTTCACACACTTACTTGCAAAGGGAATAAACCTTCTATTTCATTCTTTTAAAGGTCACTGTGATGGATAATAACAGTTCTGAAATATTGTACACCCTGATAATGTGTAAACAGGATATTTTCTTAGATGGTTGTCATACAATGAGAATCTCATATCGTTGCAACTGTATTTGACACTTGTTTTGAAGATTACCTCCCCAAGAAAAATGACCTCAGGCCTAAGAAACAAGAGGTTAGGAATGAATGAAAATAATAGGAGATAGAAGAACTCAGTCTGACTTTAGTCTTTGTCATTAAAGGTTTTGGTGATACTTTCAAATCTATAGAATATGGCCAACATCACTTGTAACTCAAACCCTGTGTCACCCTCATCAGATCACATTGTTTCTTCCTAGAGTTGCTGCAACAGTGTTAGGTATTTCTTTTCTGTCTACCCCTTGGATAAAATACATTAAAATTAAAAGACATGTTTGTTCTTTTTAAGATTGGCAAACCAACTACAACAGCTAACCAGTGAATTAAGCAACTGCTTGTATCCTCTGTCTTAAGGAAAAGGGTGAGGTTTGACAGGGCTGCAGAGTTCTTGGCTGCCTGTGCCAGTGGGGACACAGAGGAGGCCCAGCTGATGCTGATGGAGGCCAAAGAGAACAAAAGGAGGAACGGAGAAGACGTGGGAGAAATTATCAACTGTTCCAATGCTGATGGAATCACTGCTCTCCACCAGGTTGAATAAATTTACTGGTTAGTGCCAAGTCAAATGGGATACATTTACAGTTGAATCATTTTGGCTTTTTTGTCTTCTACACAGGCTTGCATAGATGGCAGCATGGACATGGTGGCCTTCCTTTTGGAGCGTAGTGCCAATGTGAACCAAATTGACAATGAGGGATGGACACCACTGCATGTCGCTGCCTCTTGCGGCTATCCTGAAATTGCAGAGTATGTAGTATATGTCTTTACAGTTAGCATAATACAGCAGCATCACAGCTGTGTAATACAGTACTCTTTACCACATGCCAGAATGCAGCATTGGTGCCAGAGCATTTCTCTGTTCAACAATACTAACACTGTTGTAGTGTTTGGCAGCACAACAAGTCAGCTAAAGCATGAGTGGGCTTGCCTGGCACACAAATGCATACAGCTCAAATGATTTAACAAATGCAAGTGTGTGTGCATGAATGAGTGGAGGAGGGTGCGAATAAGGAAGTGAGCAATATATACAGAAGAGACATTTCTTCACTTTGTGTAAGAAACTTGTGATTTTTTTGTCGTTTTAAACCCCCTCCATGCACTGGAACCAATACAGAGCTAATTGCAAATGCTGGCTCACTTCCCTTCATTTATCCCCACTAAGCTGCCTACATGCATGGTAATAACTTACTTTAAGAGTTAAGTCTCAGAGATTGACAGCATTGTGATAGATAGATAGATAGATAGATAGATAGATAGATAGATAGATAGATAGATAGATAGATAGATAGATAGATAGATAGACAGTGCATCAGTTTAAACAAATGGTATTCGTGAACTTCGGACTGATTGTTTTAAGCGATCCAACCAGCGACCAGAGCACTCCACAGTAGTGTGCATGTAGCAGGTGCAAGCGGTAACTGAGTGAGCTTTTCTAGTTACATTGCTTGATCTGTATCAACACCTAAATTACACATGTTTTAGTAACCACTAGTACATGGACATTTATGATTTCATCATGAACCTAAAGGTTGAGTCAACAACTCAAAACCAGACACCTGTCGCCATTTTTGCGGAACAGAAAGACATTGGAGGGAGCTAAATCAAGCAAGTAGGAGGGTTGGGAAGGACAGCTGTGATATTTTGGATGAGAAACTCAACTGAGTCAACTCAATGCTGTGTGTTGTCAAGCTGGAGGGCCCAGTTTCCAGTTTAGGTTGTCTGAGCCATGTTCTCCTTCAGACTCCAACAACACAACAGTAGTACTCAGTCTTGACAGTCTGACCTTAAGTCATTGTGCAGAACTGTCAAAGAAAACCACCACCATGCCCTCTGTTATGCTCCTCACCTGACAGGCTGTATTCTGTTGTGGGAACTGAAATTTGTTTTCATTAGCTTTCCATTAGGTGATAGGTCATGTAATATGATTAGATGATGTTAAGATTTGGTTGTCCTTTTAGCTGTTGAATGGATTCTTACTCTGTCTATGTTTGTTCTGTTAGTTTCCTTTTGCAGCAAGGTGCGTCCCTGTCTGCTGTGAACTGTGATGGTGATGTTCCTCTGGACATTGCCCTGGATGAGACCACAGAGGCTCTTCTTCAGGATTACACTGTGAGACAGGGTTAGTGCCTCTAAAAACTGCACACCAACATTTTTCAGCATTTGTTTCTGGACATGGTTACTGTTTATTTATGTTTAAGTTAAAAAGAAAATAGCCACTCTTGTGGGTAGGACCCTCACAGAGAGGGGGTAGACACAATAATTGTTTAGTGAACACTATTGTGACTTTCCTCCTGAAGGGCATTCACACCACTGTATGAATTATGCATAAACTGACAAAAGGTTAATGCAACAAACAGTCATGAGCACTGCCTTTTTTTCCAGGGCTAATTTTAAAGGTCTCTGCACATTTTATTCATTTCTCTGTTCAGTCATGTTAACTAGCGCTGCTCCATTTTGTCCAAACAAACAGGAACCATAATAATAATACACATCACTTGCTGTGTGCTATCAGTTGTGAAGGTCCATGTGTGGTACAAAAGCAGGCTATGAGGGAGTACAGTTAGTGTAAATAACAAAGTGGGGGCCTTTTATCCTTTCATGGGGTGATACCAGTATGGAAACTAATATTCTGGAAAATAAGCAAAAATGTAAAGAGGGACATAAATATATATCTTTAGAATGTTTTTTTTTTTTTTTTCTAATGCAATGCCGCTATTTAAAGTGCCTTCCCCATTTGCTGGTATTCCATTACTGGAACACTAAATTTCTTTACTTATTTCCCAATAAAATATTGCCAATATACAATAATAAAACAAGGAACACATGTATTTGACACTTGCTTTTGTGTCTAGGTGTGGACTTAGAGGCAGCCAAGCGACTGGAAGAGGAGCAGATCATGACAGACGCCCGTACCTGGCTGAATGAGGGCCCACCTGCTGATGTACATCACCCCAAGACAGGGGCTACCCCAATGCATGTGGCTGCTGCCAAAGGCTACTTAGAGGCCCTCAAGTAAGCAAATCCAGGCATCTTTCATGTTAAATAAATGTTACCCTTGATATTTGAATTTTTGTTTTTTTGGAGGGGTTGTCTGAATTTGGTCACACATACAAAACAATGTTAGTATGACAATGAAAATCACAAAAAATAATCAAAATAAATACTATTTTGCCCTTATAAAGGTGTCCCCATGTTATTCAAAATTAAACTCCACAAAACAGAACAAAGCAGAAGATAAGGCCTTTAAAACCTTTAAAAAAAAGTAAAATAAAGCAAAATAAAAGAAAAAAAGGGGATGGCCTGTCAATCTGGAAACAGTGATAGAAGAGAGTTAATGAAAGATAAAAATATTGTAGCCCAGATGCAGCTTGTAAAGCAGGTTGCCACAGTTTCTCCTGTTTTGGCTTTTGCACCCATTTTGTACAACAAGAAGTTAGGTTTAAGGGTTTAGTAAAACTTACACCAAAAAAGTACAGGAAATGTACCTCAAGTAGGGTATTTTTAATAAATTGTTGCAGGAGCTCAAATATCTGTGTCTTAATCCATAAATTATTTAAGCCAGAAGTTGTTGGATGCTGTTCTGCTGTTGACGCCTTGCTGTTGTGTCGTCTAGGTTACTGTGTCAGTGTGGCATGGATGTGTCAGCTACGGACATTGATGGCTGGACGCCTCTCCATGGTGCAGCACACTGGGGGCAAGGGGAGGCCTGCTGCATTTTGGCTAAACAGCTGTGCAATATGGAGGCCCGTAGTAACGCGGTGAGGATTGCAGATAATGAAAACTTATCTTATTGCTTCTTACTTGTATGATCATCTTGGTCTTACATTTACAAGGAAGAACATTTATTGTGATATTAGAATGGAAAATAGTGCTCTATTGCATAAATTTAACATATTCTTTTTAGTCTGTCATGTTTTTTCCTCTCTGTGAAACAACTTTGTAGGGTCAGACACCGTTTGATGTAGCTGATGAAAGTGTTGAGGAGCTCTTGGAGGAGTTGTTACAGAAACAAGCCAATGTGAGAACTTGTTTATTTTTACCTGGTATTAAAAGCATTTTACTTTATTTGATTTAAAAGATGACTGACAGCTTCCTCTCTCTTTGTCTCTCTCTCCCTGTCTCTCTTTTTCAGTGGCGTAATGAACAGTCCATATTGGACAGGGAAAATCCACAAGGCTCAGCAGCTGCAAATGCACAAAACAAACGGCGGAGGTAAGAATGCATCTGTAGCACATCCTGTATTTAGTACATTCCTCTTAATTAAAAATGTTTTGATTGCTCCTTCCTGTGAACACCAAGGGCAGGTTTTCCTGACAGGTATTAAAGTGCCCTTTTCAGTGAAGGGGACCCTGAAAAGGTTCCTTCTGGAGTTTTAGCTAATGAGGGCATTTGTCCAAATTTCATGTCTTCCAGGAGCTCAGTGTGCAGGATGAGCAGTAAAGACAAGATGAACGTGCAGGACCAGTCCAAAGAGAGAGGGGTTTCAGGAGGCCTGGACCTGAGTGAGGTGAAGGAGAGCAGCCCCGGTAAACCAGCCACTGTGTTGACAGTTTGACTGAAAGTTCTGTGTAGTCTGTAAATGTGTGTGATTGTGCTAATTCCAAAAGATGCTGGTTCTCTTTTCCCAGAAAGTTCCACTGCGTCCAGTCCAGACACTGAGAGTGTAACCACATCCACAGTTAGCCCTGCAGACAAGGTACAAATCATGCTACATAATCCAGTATGTCATGCGATAGCTTTCTTTCTCTGCCAAGTGTTGTTAGGGACATCATGAAATACGGAGTAGAAAAACTGGATGGGAAAGAAAAAATGTCATAAAATATCCCATTTTGAAAAATAAGTTTTATATTTATTAGTTTATATGCTTTTATTAATTTGTGCTCCTAAACAGGTATTGAAAACTATTTATTGGATGATTTTTAATTTTAAAAAGGCAACTCACATGTTTAATTAACATTTTTTTGCAGTGATCACAAATATTAAAACACGTTCTTTTCAAGTTGGGCTAAGTGTAACAGTGCATGACTAGCTCTTACCTGATGTTTGACCAGGCCTGTTTTTTTGCCTTTTGTTAATGTTATTAATCACATTTGGAAGTTACCTTAAAAAACAAATTAAACTAAAGTCCAAATTTGCACTTCATTCTGATGGAAAAACAGCTGTTTAGAATGTGATTTTAAATGAAAGCTTTTTGCTGTACCTTGATAGAGAACTGTCTTTCATAGTATTTGATTGTTCAAAAAATACCTTTCTCTGTTATGTAAATGTTAGGAAGAATGAATGTGCGAGAACAATATTATGAATATCAGGATATTGGAAAAAAGGCCCGAATGCGGTGGGTCTAATAGACCAAACCAACAGCAATTAAATACTCCTCAATGGGGAAGTATCTATATTTTGGTCAGAATACTTCTATAATTTTTAATGTGAGAATTTCTCACATCCAGCATTCCAACAAAAGCTTAAAAATTCATCCCTTGTGAAGGTCCATGTGTGGTGCTCAAGATGTGAAGGCTTGTGGTCTGGATTAAAGACTGTCATCTGAAATGACTCATTTAAAGAGAATGTTAGCATTAATTATGTTTCCCTACTGAGGTGATAAATCAGATTTTTAAATGGCAACATCTGATTATAGTTTAACTCCTGGCCTTTTTTTCTTATGGTTCATGGGTTTCAGACACCAGAGGAGAAAGATGATGAGAAGGAGCAGGAAAAGGCAAACCGCACTGCCAGGGTCCAACCCACACCTCAGACGAGGGACGCCATGGCTGAGAGTCCCAACACCCCCAATGCTGACAGGCGCAAGTAAGAAACGTATTTGAACAAGAACCAGTGTTTACCCTGCTGGTGCCTTGGGTGTGCACCTGTTTCATTTCAGAGTCTCTGTCTAATTTGCAGTTGCACTGTTTTCTCTCCTCTACTGCTCCTCTCAGTGGCAACCCGCCCTGTGATATTTTCTTTCTGAGGACAGCAAAGAAACAGCATGCCTGACTCCACCTCTGGTTGACAGTCACTGTTATTCTTAGCCTTACCCTAACCAGTCTCACTGCTCATGCCCTTACCTAACCAATCCAGCCCAAAAAGATAGCACATACTAGCCAATCAGAGGCAGAGGAAAATTGATAAAAGTAAATAAAATAAAAAAAAGAATTAAGACACCCCTGACATGCACAGAGCGGAGCAGAGACCACAGCTACACTGATTTTAATGTCATGCAGTAACCAGTTTTGTGATGTTTTTTTTAAAATGCTTTGTTTATTTTTTATGTCTATTTCACCAAACAGATGCATTGCTCATAATATGCCTTAAAAAATTCTACAATATTTGTGTAAACTCTAATTTTTGGAATGCATGTGTGTTTAGGTTCCAGGCTCCAGTAAGAGACGAAGAGTCTGAGTCTCAGAGGAAAGCTCGCTCTCGGCTTATGAGGCAGTCTCGCCGCTCCACACAGGTACTGCTTACATGGGGCGGTCATTGGTGGGGTTTTACAGAACTGACGCTTCGAGTAATGCTCTTATCTGTCTTATCTGTTCTTTTAATGTCTTTGCAGAAAAGAAAAATAAAACTACATAAATATAAAATAAACAAGTGCTACAAAGGCCTTTGAGTATTTTTGTTCTGCTTTGTTGTGGCAGGGTGTGACTCTCACAGACTTGAAAGAAGCTGAGAAGACTGTGGCTAAAGCTTCAGATCCACCACCTCGCAACATCCAGCCTGTCAGCCCCATTGTTACTGTTACACCTGCTGAAAGGGGTGAGTCAGTGGTTGCTTATGGATTCCAAAATTTCACTGACCACCTTTGCTGTTTTACCTGCCGTGTTGATTTTTTAAGTCAATTATCTGAGCACTTTCTTGTCTTAAGCCAAGGGAGCAAACTGAGTAACAGTGGTCACTAATCAAGCACTTCCAATCCATTGATTTTATATTGAGCTATTATCAGTAAATTATCAGTATTTTTATCCGTGTAGAAATCTACTACAATAAGTTTACCCACCAAAGAGCACTGACAAGTTCATGCTCTAACTATAAAATTAGTGGCTCAGTATGTATGGTTCAACAATGTGTGTGTGTTTATTTCATAACTGTCTTAAAAGTTCTGTATTACTTATACCCTGTTTACTCGTCACATCATGTGGTTTTTTAGAATCTTGCCTCTGTTTACTGTAAAGCTAGTCTGCCAAATAAAAACATGATGTAAACTTTGGGTGGAGTGCTCTTCAGAATGGTTCAGAAACTAAATGAGGTTTTGTCATGTATGCTCTAAGGGCTACTGCTGCTAAGTGAGGACTATTAGGTGTGGTTTAAATGGCAGGGTGGTGACAATATACCATATTGTGGTGAGCTGTGTACATCTTAAAAACACACAACTGCCACACTCCACCCACCTTTTTTTCTTGTTTTTTTTTTTTTTTTAATGGGGAAGTGAGAATTTCCCATGTTGATATACCTGTAAACATGGTGTCAATATTTAGAAAAGTCAGCCTATTAACCTAGCAATAACATCAGGGCAGTTTACAGGGTTAAAGTGCTGAACCAATGGCTTTTAAAGCAAAACCGAGGCTAAAAAACTAGGACAGGTCCCTGTCTTACAGACACATTTTGAAACAAATATGCCCTATGATCACAGAGTTGCTTTGATCAATCCTAAACAAGTGCTTCTTATTAGTTCTGTTATTAGTTCTCCTTAGTGGCATGGGATGTGCTTAGTTAAGTGCTGACTTAACCAAAAGTTCTTCAGGAGTATCTTCAGTCAACCTCTGTGTGTCTCAGATACAGACCCGGTAAAACAGGAGGAGTGTGAGGGAGAAAAACGTTTGGGAGTGAAAGACAGGAGGAGAGCAAGAAGGGAGAGACGCTCCACTGGCATCGTTCAGCTGGAAGGAGAGGTAAGAACGAGACAACCTGATAGAGAGTTCATGACCAGTAACGTACAGGAGTTTTGTCTAAACAGGCAAGAAAAGAAGTTTATTTTACTACCAGCAGAAGATCTTAGCAAACCAGTTCCTTATCTTTCATTATTGCAGAAATTTGAAAGTAGGAGAGAGAACTTTCATACTACTTCCTCTTTATTATGATGTAACTGAATGTTTGAGAAAGTTCTTCTTTTACAATGATTTCAGTTACGAAGACTGGTGCTTCCAGTAAAATGATTGTCACAAAGAGGTTCTAATATTAAAAGAGTTGAAGCTCTTTCTTTAAAATGTTACCTAGCGTTCTTTTCTCCAGTTTTCAGAGATAACAAATATGCTATGCTGAACTAAGAGAAAAATTTCTATAATTATTCTTAAAGACATGTAGAATGTGATTCACAATAAAAAATTAAAAATCATTGAGTCAGAGGTTTGAGTGTTTCAGTATTAGTGTTAATATCATATAACTTTTATTAAAGACTGGAACATGTTGGTACAGATTACATGTGATACTGTCAGTGTCGGATTTATATTCCCAAAAATGAAATCTGGTCTTTGGAAGTTCATGTAGACTGGAGTTTCAGGTTCAAGATTGCACTTCATGATAGTGAGTGTTTGTGTGAGATTTTATCCATCATTGAACATCATGTAGGGAAGTCGGAATTACATGAAATGAGGCAGGTATTATTTCAAATTATTAATGCTAATAATGGATGTTTTGTTGTACTGATGCTGCCTTTTTGTCTGTTAAGAACGAAGATGAGGACATTTATTTGGATGACACAAACAGTAACAGTATTTCCAAGTGAGTGTTTCAATTCTCATGTGTTTGGTTCTAGTTTAACTTTTTTGAACTTTCTGATATTTTCTGGTGTACATGTGTTCTACTATTTTTGCCTTTAAAAAAAAACCTTCAGAACTTATAACTTGTGTTACAGTTTTAATTGTTAGTTTGCATACTGTCATATCTGCATCTAGTGGTTTGCCATGAAGTAATCAACAAAAGTTTTTAGCTTTATAAATGTATAGCCCTGCATTGGTGTCCAGTATTCTCTGTCTTGCCCTTTAAATGAGTCTTATGTATCTCTGCAGTGAGAGTGAACTGAGAGACTCATCAGCTGACTACAGAACGGTATGTATCTGACACTCTTCTCCCAGAAAAGCTCATACATTTCTGAAAAATACACTTGAGAGCTGATAGTGAAATATTGCTGTTATTTGGACAAATTAGGACAAGAATGACACAGCAGGCTCTGAAAGGAAAAAAAAAGAAACTCTGTACTAGCATCAGCCAGGCTATTTACACCTGCACAAAGCTCTTCTATACAGGTCCTGATTGTCTATGTTTGTGTGTTGTGTGTTTGTGTGTGTGTTCCCCTCCAGCTGTACTTCAAGGTACTGCAGGAGAACCTGGCTCTGAAAGACAAGCTGCAGGAGATGGAGCTGCTGCTCAGCCAAAACAAAGTGGAGCTGGAGCGGCTTCGTCAGGTTGGGCTGGTTTGCTGCTTCATCTGATCTAAGAGAGTGTTAGGAAAGGACTGCAGCACTAATCATTCTTGATTAGTAGTTGTTTTTTGTTCTGTTATTTTTTAGCAAAAGCTTCAACAAACCATAACAAAAGCATTAATAATCTCAGTAAACTCAGAAACTTACCAACCAGAAACTCTCTCTTTACTGGTTATATTTTTCTTAAATACTAAAAGTGGAGATATCTGTGAATGTTCTCATTCATCCAGGTCATAGTTATTCCAGGCAAATAAATCGAAGGCAACTGGACTCAGTAAT
>JAPZDV010000020.1:25819373-25838499 GCA_029814665.1 Acanthurus lineatus
ATATCTGTGAATGTTCTCATTCATCCAGGTCATAGTTATTCCAGGCAAATAAATCGAAGGCAACTGGACTCAGTAATACGTCCGTGAAGACATTTCACCTCTTATCCAAGGGGCTTCATCAGTTCATGCTTATCAGACAGGCTAGGCCTGGCTAGGCCTGTGGTGGGTATTGAATTCTCATCTTATTTTTTTGTCTCTTGCAGAGTCAAGAGAACAGCACAGACAGACCAGCCTTGTTGGAACTGGACAGATTTGTAAGTCCCTTTTTTTCTGCTGTTTCTTCCAATAAATTCACACAAATTCGCACAGTACTTATATTTCTGGATCACAATATTTGAAAAAAACAAATCCATGTGCAGAAATTGTATTAAAAAATTAGAAACATATTTTAGAATTCACACAGAGCCTCCATTTTCCGCACTCAAGTTGTGACCTGTAACACTGTGAAAGTTGATTTGTTCTGCCCATTAACTGTAAACTTGGCTTTTTAAGGTGTCATATTTAGTATGACTGGCTGCAATGACTCTGCAAGTTCAGCAGAGCATAAAGCTTCAGAAACAGTAACAGATGTAGTTCTATAAATACCAGTGGTCAGTTTGAGATGTTCAAACTTTTGTTCACAGGAGAAGTTGGCCCTCCAGAGGAAAGCAGTGGAACTGGAGGATGAGCTGAAGGTACAAATGTTGACTGAAACACTTGTCACTTGAATGAAGGAGTTTGTTTCATTTTGTCACTTGAGCTAATCTGGGGTAACATAAAGACTACAAACGTGACAAAACATAACTTTAATAGCCCCCATTGAGACTAAATGTTCACAGACGAGGTCTTGTATTAAGGTTCCATTTAACAATGAAATAAACAAATCCCATGATCCCATGTTACTTGATGGCATCATCAAACTGTCTTTTTTTCATTGTACTGATAGAGTGACCTCTAATGGCAGGAATTACATATTGTTTGTTTAAATGATAACGATGAAACCATACAAAGTTAATATGAACAGCTGATAAAATAGAGACACAAACAGTGTTTGCAGAAGACCATAGTTTTAACAAGCACATGTAGAGTAATAAATGTAAATGTTTGATTTTGTCACCTTGAAAGCGCTTTAAAAGTCTTGAAAATTGTAAAGTTATATTTGATGGAGTTGCAAGGTAAAAGCACTAACGTTTCTTGGTGTTTCTGTAGGTTCTGGCAGACCTCAAAGCAGACAACCAGAGACTCAAAGATGAGAATGCTGCCCTCATTCGAGTCATCAGCAAACTCTCAAGATGAACCTTAAAAAAACCTACATGGAAATTTAAAAAAAATAAAAGTGTTAATTCTTCTTTTTTCCGAACTGAGAAGAAACAAACCTGGAAGGGAGACAGCAGCATGGAAACACCTGCACAGCACATTCAACAGTAACTGGGACAACATACAGATTTCAGGGTTGTTTATCTGCATTTGGGCCTTTATGTTTTGGCAGATCTACTGTATAACAAGCTGAACTGCACCTCCTGTGGATTAACAGGATGTTCCTGTCCATGTCCACTTTTTTAAGTTTTATTGTTGTATTTTTTTTTTTAACTGGATTGTTTTAACTGGATTATTTTAATGTGCTTTGCTTTTGATGCTTTGTATAAATCTGTACTAAGAGGCTTAAAGCCATGCAGTGTGAGCTCACAGTAATGTTTTTAGATAGCTTTCCTCACCTCTGAAAGGGTGGACGCATTAAAAACACGTAAGGTATAGAAGGTGGATCCAGAAAAAAGACAAAAAAAGTTACATAAATGTGCCAAAAACGAGCCCTAGTTTTGCATGTCCTTTGGAGAAAAAAAAACTCCAAGTGGTCAGTGTTCTCAGGATGAGTCTTGGGTCGATGCTTTCTGTTCTGGCTGACTGCTGTACTCGTAGAGGTGGACCAAAATTGCATGCTCCTTTCTCCCTGCTCCTCTGAATGTATATTTAATATGTATATTTATCTACAGAAGTCACCTGTCCTGACAGTGGTGTGTAGGTCTAGTCGTGGTGCCCGTTGGACTTGAGGTGCAGTTCATGGTTGGAGGGATTTTTACAGAAACTGTTTGTTACAAATGATGTAACCTTCACGAGGCTCAGGAGGATGCATGCTCTCTCCTTTAGTACTGTAAATCAGTTAAAATTTGACTCTCCATTTTGACTGGAAGCTTCTGAAAGCAACGACCCGTAAGCCAAGTATTCAACCTTGTGATGGACAGCTGTTACAAACAGCAGGCCAGATGGGTCAAATTTTGAATGTTTACTCCTGTTTTAAAGAAAAAAAACTGCATGTCAAATTGTATTTTGATTCTGTGCCTTTCAATATACATTTCTAAGTGATATTTCTATTTTGCTTTGGTAAACTTACACTGTTATGTATAAAATACAGTATGGGCATAAATTATTAAGGCTCTGTTATATATTGACTTTAAATTTTTCCCCCTAAAGGACTGCATAGTCTCTTAAAAGGTCTAGTGTGTAGGCTTATGAGAAATCTATTTGTAGAATATGGCAGAAACAAATATTCAAAACACTGCTACCAAGAAGTTTAGCACTGGTTCTTAGGAAATCACAATGAACTTTTTAACTTGCGGTGTTATCTTTGCAGATTAACCCTTTAAGGAACGCCTTAGGGAGAAATTAAAAACAGTACTGTAGTACAAACCTCTCATTAGTGGATAAGTGAATTCTTCTTTATAAGCTGTTCTGTTCAAAAACCTGATCTTTGCTATAACACACTTAAAAAAACATGCTAAGAACAGCCCACGCTCAGTAAAATACCCAGTTTCCCAAAGGATTACTTTAAAATGCAGTTAATGTACATGTTACTCAGCATTAGTGTTCTTATCTCATGAGATATTTTTTAATGAGACCCTCTGTCTTAGACATGTCAACATCTCGCCAACCTAATTCCACCACGCAGTTAGTGATGCAGACTTTATGCAGAAATGCTGTCTCAGAGACTAAGTTGACACTCTCTCCTCAGACTTAAAGCTTCTCCAGAGATGCAGAAAACATTGAAACTGTCTCCGCAAACAGTGTAAACTCCTGAGGATTTATATTTTTCCTTGCAGTTTTTTTCCCTAGTACAAGTTTGCAAAACCCCACTGTATTCACTGTGGCCAAGTTGAGCAAATTCTTTATTGACCAAGAAGAGCGATCACAACTGATGATAGAATATACAACCCCACCAGCATGCCAGCGTTTTCATAGAAACTGTACAATGTGAAGGAATGTATGAACCAGGAAACATAGTCATTATTAGGAAAAAAAAAAAAGTTTTACATCCATATGTTCTGTTACAGTACAAGTTGATATCAATTTAATGTTACTGGTCAGTCGTGTTTTTAAAATCCTCCTCTCTCTCTTTAAATACTGAGCATATTTCTGCGTTAGTGTCACCTGACCCTTCATTTTACTGCTCTCTTTCTGAAAGGGTCACATGAAATGAAGGCTGAAAGCCAGGTCAGTTTTCTCTTTTCTTTTCGCTAACAGTGTCTGTCTGTGGGTGAGACCAGACGCCGTCGAGGTCTCCAGCAGCAGGCAGTGCCTAGCTCAGCCTCCTCCTGTGCAATCTCTGGTACTTTTTCATACACCTGGGCTCTCCTGGCTTCAGGCTGTGAGTCATGAAGCAATCCAAACGAGCGGCTTAGGGGGCGGTTGAGTAGTGGGTGGCTTTGTAGGGGGAGTGATGTACATTAAGGCAATGGGGAACAATAAAGAAACCAAAACTGAAATGTTATTTTTCCTCCTCATGATCATAGTTAGTGCTAAGGCCTCATGGCTAAAAGGAACAAGAGTGCCAAAATTCATTGATGCTGTTTCACTTGGTTTGGTTTCTCTCTAATTGTTAACATTCAATTTAGTACAAGGTGAGTTCATTATGGGGGTCGTGAGGGTGTGCAGAGCTGTATCTGAGTAACCTGTATAAACTATCTCTACTACAACAGGGCTACAGATGGTTGGTAGTGAGAGTAAGCCCTTGATATACAGTCAACCTGATAGCAAGCGCTGCTCCTGCACACAAGGCATGATAAATAGACATTAATTGGTATAGACATTGGTTGATACATAAGGCAGCTTTTTTTTTACCCTTACATTACCCTTACATTTTTGTACTCCCTTTTTCACTTTGGCCTCCCATCTGAAAGGGACTGTGTGAATATATTTAGGAAAGGGAGGGCGGTGCCGAAGAGTAGATCGAATTTTTTTTTCAAGGCAGGTATTGGTAATTCTATCAAAAAATCGCAAATAGGCAAGCAAAAGAATGCTGTGGCCAGAGTGATGGAGGGGCAGGTGGATGTGGTGGGGCTTGCTATGAACACAACAGCTGATTAACAGTGATGTGGATACAGTCACATTACACAACCACTGATACAATTATATAAAAAAGGCAAACAAAAGTTGATTGTACAGTTGCTTTTCCACGTGTACTTCATACTGAGAGAGGAAGACACCATTCTGGAGAGGTGGAAGGCGGGTTAATCTCTTCAAGCAGCAAAACTCTGGGACAAAAAATAAAAAAGTAAAGGGTTGGGTGTGAGGAAGTAAGGTGCTACATGGCACAGCTCAGTGGGGGTGGGTGGGGTAGGGGTGTGAATAGTGGGTCAGTAAACAGAGGTGGCTTGTGTGCAACCAATGAGGTGTTGGGCAGTTTGGGATGTGATGGATGGACGGACAAGGGGATGTTGCTACTGCTGCTGACAGAGAAGTGGGAAGGATGCCAAGGTGTTAAGACAGCAAGTTGGGAACTAAGGCATGATGAGAGCATGAAATGCACAACAACGTAAAGACGAAGAAGGCTGAAATGGTGGAGACAGGGTGGCTATGGGAGGGTGGATGGGGAGGCTGGGGGATTTTGATTCCCTTGCCTCATAACACAAAGGCCTCTTTTAGTCTTTCCAGTCTTTCTTGATGTTTAGGTTCCATTCCCAGGACAGGTGATCATGCTTGTCGTCGTCAGTAAACTTGGATTTGATGACATAATTGCCACGGGCCATAACCCCTTTGGGAGCCTCCTCCATCGTGGTCAGGAAGTCATATTCAGTGGGACGTGGCCCATAGCTGCCCACCATGTAGTCTGTCTTATCAACTGTTGACAAATAAGAGTGCAATTATTGGCAGAGAGAATTTTTTGGCATTTGTAGATTTATTTGTGGGTGGACTGTACCAAGATGACAACAAATGAGGGCAGAGAATGTTGCATTTCTTTTTGAAATGACAAAAAACACAATGAGTCAAATTGGTGTTTTTGTGTTCAAAGATTATGTAAAAGTGATCTGATATATTTGTTGTTAATATTTTTCTCCTATTGATACAAACAATTGCAGGTATACTTTGAAGCTAATTACTATGCTGAGGCAGGTCTGCTAATTAGCCAATACACAACACATGGAAACATTGAACTGCCAATTAAAAAACAACAAACATGTCATCTTATACAACTTTTTGGCAAAAGCTACATTTCAGGAAAAGATAGAGTTCAATGGTTTGCTGTGTGGACATCATTTCAAAAAGGCCAACGGAAAGCGTTCACTCACGCTTCATTCCTTTCCTGTAGGTCTGCTGCACATACTTCAGACCCGAAACTATCTCCCTGTTCACCTGAGGAGACAAGAACATTGTTAAAGACGATCACAGAGTTCTGTTCTACTTGGTTTATATTGAGGGTTAAAATGAACAAGACATTAACAAAATTCCCCTGAAACCTAACAAAAGGTTGGACAGTTGTGCAAACAGGGTCCCCGCTTTGACATTTAACCTGTTCCTTTTAATGTATGTTATCAAAAAAATAAATTATGATTCTCACTTTTTGTGCCACTTCAGTTCTACTGTCCCCTGGCTAAAATACATCCTAGGAGCATTACCGGATAATTTACATGATTTTTATCATGACATGAGACTGAATGTTTTGTTGTTTTTTTGTGTGGTATCATACATCTTAACTTTTCACTGTCCTTTAACTTGATATTCAATTTTTTCATCCACCACTATTCTTTTGGAATAATGACTTGGACCTAAGTTCAATCAGCCACATATCAGCAATCTGAAAACAACATCGGTTCCAAACTGAATCGACTCTAACTGATTCATAATAGTCTCTCTACTTTCCATTGCTGTAGCTATAGCAGCTCTTACCTTAAAGCTGATCTTTATTCTGTATTCCACTCCCTCCTTCAGAACAAAAGCCTGCTTCTTAAAAGCTTCCAGGTCTCCTGTTACAAAACAAAAGGGCTAGATATTAAATTCATCACAGACAAAGTGATGCTGATTATGATCAATAGGTGAGTTCAGAGCAAAACCAAACAATGCCAAATCCAATGATGTTGCTATGTCTACATTTTTTGGTCTGTAATACTTTAAAATATTAAAGTAGGAGATTTTAATAGATTTCCTGTTTCACTTCCACTCCCCAACACTCTCTTTATTAGTGACGTTTAACGTAAATGCTGCCATCATGTCAGTTTTCTGTGAACTAAATCCAATTCTTTTTAGCCTATACTTGTTTACACTTTGGCAAATTGGCTCCAATAAGAGTATACTAACTTTGCAATCAGCAGTTCCTATTTGCAATGTACCAACAATTAATTAATTACTACTTTAGTGAAAAAAACTATAGTGATACTCAGGAAAGTACTGAACTTATAAGGAGCAAATATTTTTCTTTGAGTTCTCAAAGGATCTATGAACATTAGGCCAAGATAAACCCTGACAACAATGATATAAGACACAGTGAATCTAAAAATAAATGCATCATGTCTCTCTGTTCAGACTTCAGTGAGTTTTTTTGTCCCAGCCACTACTGCTGCTGCTGGACTCCTGCCTGTTGATAACCAGGTCACATCAGCTAAAAAAGTACAAGAACGAACTTCCTGTTTTTTAGGACACTAGCACTTGTTTGCCCCTTGCGTCTTATGCAACATCTTTGCCGCATGTCTTTTACTCTGCACCTCTTTAACTCTACTGTGCTCCTTAACGGAGGTGCATCTTACACTTTGAAAACTTGCAAAAGCAATTAATCCCTCCACACAGTTATTGTAAAAGAAATGCAATACATAACAAATAATGTAGAGAAATACATAATAACTAAAGTCATACTACATATACAATGATACACTTACATGCCAGAATTTCTGTTTTATTCCACATAGGCTTCTACAATTATCTAGTGGTCCACTGGGTGCCGACCACCATGTTGACAATTACTGCCCTTGTTTTCCCAGGTCACTTAAAACAGGCTTTTGATGTGAGCGTAAGTTCCAGCATGTTTCTGCTGAGTGTATGTTATCCTCTTCCTGGGGGGCTTTCTTACAATAATGCCTGAGCCAAGGCCATAATAACCTGACATCAAAAAGGTCTGACTTCAAGAAGCTGCCCTGCTTTTACTGGAAGTGACCTCACACACTGACTAAGTTTGTCTGATTCATAGTCAGACCTTCAGGCCTTTACAGTAACTTCTAAATTAACCTGAAGATTTACCCAAAAGAGGGAAAAAAATACATAGAACAATAATCTGATGCCACTTGTGCTTAGCTACAGTGTTAATTTTGACAGCAAATTCTGATTTAGTATTAGTCTTTTGAATAACATACCATTTAGTTTTAGTCATATTTTAGTCATCTGAAATCTTTTAGTCTTAAACTACTTTTAGTCAACTAAATATCACAAGAGTTTTAGTCTTAGTCTAATCTTAGTCTATATTTTAGACCAAATATTATGTACGTAAACAACCTAACTGTCGTGAAAACATCTTTGAAACTGTGCAAAGTTCTGCAAATTCGTCTTTGTCCTCCTCCTGTGAGTGTGTAACTGCTGCTGTGTTTAACTGTTGCGTCTGCACTTGCAGCGGCTTTTGAAAATGGCTCTGCTGCTCTGTAGATCAACCTACCCTCAAAAGATTCGCTCTGATTGGATTTCTTCCTAACTCATCCCACAAAAAGGGTAGTTTTGATTGGATCTCTTCTCCATTCCTCCCTCCCTAACATTTTCGTCTCATTTTTATTCATTGACTAGTGTCAGTTTTATTTTGTCATCGTCTTCGTCATCATATCTGATTTTTTATTTAGTTTTTATTTAGTTTTCGTCCATGAAAAAGGTTCGTTGACGAATATTTTTCGTCATAGTCTTCTTCAACTAAATTAACACTGCTTAGCTATTTTTTAAAGTACTGAACTTTTAAATGATGAATAACTCTTTTAAGTCACAGATTCAGCCACAGCACGAGTTTCTACTCCTGAGGTATGAATTTATCATGATGGCCCAAGAACCGTCTGTATGGACTATCAGCACTGGACCACAAAAACAAACAGAAGCTTGCAACTGCTACACCATTACAATATTTATTCAGACTGAAAAACAAGCTCTCCTCACTTGGGACGGGATTCTTTTAGTGTTACTGATGTTTCAATACCATTTATGTACTATATCTGACCTCCCACACTGCCTGAAATATTAAACATAAGACATAGTGGGTGTCCAAAGGGCAGAAAGAGAACCAGCAGGTAATTTCTACTTTGAAGACAGGCATCTAACCTTTCTGTCATTTTTATTCCCCCTTTACACCTCTGCAGGTCTCTCTTTTAAACATTATTTCAAATATGGAAGTCGCATTACATCTTTGACAACTAAAATCAGACTAACTTGCTAGAGCTACATGTGTGTAATTGCCAACGTCAGTGTTTCAAAAACAGTCAAGCTCTGAACTGTAATAATTGTATTTACAGGGTGTTGTGTCATATTTTTAGCTGAGGAAGAAGGCGATTCAATAGATATGTAGGGAAAGGTAGAGACAGGACAGAATGTTCTGGATGGATTGAAATCTAAGCCAGCTGGGGCAAGATCAGCTACAGAGGCGGGGGTCTTAACTGCTAACTGGGAATATCCAAAGTACATTTCTACATTTATCAGCCAAATGGAAAAAAAAATCCAGTCTTTGTACCTCCTCTACACCACTCTACCTCTGTAGACAATCAATGATTTCATATTGATTTACATCATGTTCAGCATCATGTTAACCTTCACACACAGATCTTTTAAGTCCTGTTACATGAAAATCATAAGCAAAGTCAGTGCAGTGGTCAGTAAGATGGACATAGCTGAGATGATGTTTGCACCAAAATCTGGTGGAGTAACAAACTTCAAAATATCAGTTCATCTATTAATGTGTGTTTCAAACCTCTATAAATCTGATGTACAGCTTCCACAATTTGTCAAGACGATCCAGGGCCACCAAATGGCTGAGGTATTATATCCAGTTTTCACAGAAGATAAACATTTAAATAAACAAGTAAATAATCTTTATTTCTGTAACATACAGAAACTCAAGCAGTGTCTCACCTTGCAGGTCCAGGGTCAGAGGGTTTGGAGAAGATTCACAGACCAGAGACATCCGGGTCACTTGGACATTGGGAGCAGAGGGATCTGAGACAGAACCACAGAAGAACAGATGAAGAAGCAGAGGGTTTATTTAAGACCAACAAGATCTTTTTAAACTCGTCTTCTCTGAGAATTAATTTTAGACACTGGTTTTATTTACTGCTTATGATTAATCTTCTGACCAAAATTCAAACATTTACAAGATACCACCATGTGATGCACGTCCTTTAACAAGCCGCTGTCTAAATGAGTGGGCTCCAGGGAGCTGAAATCGGGGCAGCTCTGCTGTAGTTGGGACAGCTTTTGCATTAATTAGACCTGACTTTCTTTTCAGGCCCACTTTAGAAGCATTTTCTTCTCACTGAGAGACAGCATATTTATTCTTCAGTCACTCAACATACTAGAAAATACTTGGTCACAGGTTTACATGACTGAATGCTTACTAAATACACACAGCTCCCTCTTGATCTGAAATAACTTTACGTCATAAACTTAACCAACAACTATGATTCAAGAATGAACAAATTACCACTTTTATATTAAAACTAGAGTAATGCACCCGGTGATTTTGCCAGTCATACCTTCACCAGCAGATGTGCTTAACTGTAGCTAATTCATGCTAAATCTGTTTGAATCAAGAAAACTTGGTTATCTAGTTTGTGTTTTTTCATACTAGTGTCTGTACTGTTTACATCTAAGTAAGGCTTATTTGCTTAATGTCAAATGCAGGTGACCTACACTCAGTACTGTACCTAAATGCATCCTGAGTAGAGTCAGTTAAAAAAAAAAAAGCTTATATTAGTCAAATAAGCTAGTGTCAAAAGTATCAACTTAATTACTTAACTAGATGTTGTCAGAATAAATGGTAAAAGTAAGACTTATCAGCAGTTTGATAATAAAAGTTACTAGCAAATTAGCTGTTATCAATAACTATAACATTCATCTATATAATGAAATTCATTTGGATAATTATAGTGTAATGTCAAGTATATGGCTACTATCTTCACAACGTGTTAGCTAAATAGAGACAATTTCTATACTTACAAAAACAAGATTAGTATGAAAGTTTACTTTTCTCCCTGGTAGACAATATTTTATGTTATTCTACATATAGAAATAAGACAAAATCTTGACCATACTAGAAATTAAAAAAAACATTTACCTCTATGTAACCCACAAATGCAGTACGGTGGTTTATTTAATAGAAAACTATTTGCAATTCTAATCACAATCACAATTATTGTTATTTATGAGTCTATGCTACTTAAACAGAGACAAAGAACACTATCTATAGAACAACCATCGATTTACTTTTGGTTTCTCTGCTCTTTCACACACACAAAATGTATTACCAGCCTCAGTGACCCCAGGGCCAAGCAGGGCTTCCTTATATTTGCGTAGGCTTTCATCATCTTTATCCAGATCATGGATCTCTTTCACTGATTTTTGGGCAGGTGCCTTGTAGTTCACTGGCTCTGGCTCCTCATTTTCGGCGGCAATGGCTGCTAGCTGCTCTGTAGTCACCTCATCCTCAGCCATGTCTGGACACAGAATGAGTGCAAAGGGAGGAAAAATAATGAGCATTGAAGGCGCATGAAAATTAATGGTTCAAAAAGGGGGTTCAAAAAAATGTAAAGTGTGCTCTTTAACACACAAGTGCAGAGCATCCTTCCTATGTTCCTGGATACTTGCCTCTTGGGAAAGAGGTTGTAAATCACTGCACAAAGAGACAACCACAACAATAACGCAAATGAGTAATGCTGAAGGAAAGTGTAATGCCCACTGGCTCTGTAGCTGCTCTAGTGTGCAACTATGAGGTGTGCTGATAAGGCAGCAGCAGCAGCAGCAGCAGCAGCAGCAGCAGCAGCAGCAGCATTATTTCCCTGCATGCCACTGCTCGTGATGACTTAACTCTGTCTGCCATGTAACATTGTTAAAACACAATTCTACAAAATAACACAACTGAGAGATATGAATGAGGCATAATGCATCACGTGATACAAAGCCTCTTCCTAGAGAGGTGTGGCCCTTCCCTGACATTACTTACACTGTATGAAAAGGACTGTGTTACTTTGGCATGAGAAAAATGGGACTGGGACGTTACACAGGAAATAGAACCAGCAGCTTATGCTTCCTCAGTGCAAAAAACTCAAGACAGTGTCTAACACATTGCTTTAAACTTTGGTATTGCAGTTTGTTGTATGTTTCTTTTTTTATTTAGCTACACAGTGGATTTTTATTCAAAAAGTACCACTTTGTGAATAACAATCTAAAGTTCAGGACCCAAATCACTTTTGTGTACATTAAACACCAGATATGGTGGCAATTCACTGCATATCAGGAAATGAATGGCCAGTGAGTTTAAGTTTCATTTGGACAAATAACCTTGCCCGTAAATTCTGTCTCTTCGCTATGGGGAGTTCATCACAGAACGTTTGTGCTGGAAGAAATACAATTGCTGAAACCCAACCAGTAACAAACGCAGGAAAAGCTTTGTTTATGCCAGGACCTGACATTCATATTGAAGCCATCCCACCCACAGCACTACTCAGGGGTAAAACAGGCTGTAAATTCCTTGTGAAGACTAAAGCATTACATTAAACAGCATAGACATTTTAATCTTTATGGTTTGTATCCATTTCTTAAAGTTACATTCTTCATAGTTAGTTTTTTATAGTTGTTTATCTTTAATAACTTAAATGCACATTGTTTCATATATCTGCACTTAATTGTGTAAAAAGACAACACCATATGTTATATCATTAAGGCATTAAGGAGCCAAAGAGCTAAACTGAAATTTAATAGTTAAAGGGTACCCAACTCTTGCTGTGTAAAGACTGATTAAAGATAACTTGATAATGAAATAAGTGACAGCCAAAGCCCTAATTTAACTACTTATTTAGTATGATTAACAATTTTCATAATGAATGTTATTTGACCAATTCATTAAATCTAATTCATTAAAACAACTTCATAATTGGGAGAATTCTCTGTCTTCAATGTTTTACATTGTTTATTGAACCAAATCAGCTAAATTATATTTTTTCCCAATTTTCTCACAAATTGATTAACTGAATTATCATAAAATTATTATTAGTTGCTGACATACATTCAGATAAAATGAAACATAATTGTGAGCTAATTCCAACATCACCAGCCCAAAACAGGTATAAATCTCTAATTGATTCTTCCTACCTACTACTGTTTACATTATACAAGAACAGTAACCACTAAGGGATTTAAACGCTTTTAGCTGCCGCTCTTAACTGCAGTGCCAAGGAAACGGTGGAGGTAACTGACACGGTTCTAGGACATGATAGTGGAGCTGCAAAACAAACTGGATGATGCAAATAAAATGCCTATTATTTTGAATAAAAATGCATTAACAGCTTTGAAGTATTTTCTGTCATAAGTTACCATTGCTGAAAATCACAATAACCCTGTAAACATCTGTAAAGGCTGTTGTGATTATCACTACAGATTTTTTCTTTAAAGTGAAAATCTCTGAGCATACCTCTTTCCTCTCCCTCTCCTTTGACCTGCCCAAACTAATAGAGGAATGTTTGCAGGTGATAAAGGAGTTGACAACTGAAAAGCTTTAGGCTGTAGTCATAAACATGCCTGAGCAGGGTCCAAAAACTTCTCAAGTTTTTTGCAATCTGCCTTACTATTCCATACCCTACTTAAGGAGGAACCAATAAAAGTGAGTAATTTTGGGCTTAAAACAGATTTCTCAATGCAATTTAGTCAGGCACGTTCCCTGGTACCTGTAAGAATGTAACCACAAATATCTTTCAACCTTTACTTAATTACCTGACAGGCAATACAATACAACAAAACACAGCAGTGAGGGAGCCCAGATTCTTCATACTGAATAATCCTTTGTTCTCAATATGCATACTACTGTTTTGTATAAATTTGACATCAGCAAGAGACAAAATTTGGATCAAAGATGTTTGTAATGACAAGAGAGTCACTGGTAGGGGAAGGGGCTTCAGAATGAAGCATTATGTAACTGTTGGCTTAAACTGTTCCTGTGTGAAAAATTAAGTTAATCTCCCCGGCTCTAAAGATGGTAAGGGCTCTTATACATGGCAGTGGAAGCAGATAGTTGGTCTTCATTGTTCATGATTCGTCATGTTTTCTTTGTCTATAACTTTCAATTTCCTGAAAGGAAGCATGATATCATTATCATCATGTTCTGCTTCATCATGTGTGAATTCTTTCTGCACTTCAGATAGGTTCAAAGGCATAAGATTAAGAGGAAGTTGAAAAAAAGTAATATAAGAGGTCATGTGCTGTCATGCAAAGCATCAACATTAAGAGATATCAAAATCATACTGGAATCCAGCTGACAGGCCCACCCCACCCAGCTGGAGGACATGAGGCAAACAAGACAGGAAGCTGGAAACTTCAAATTATCAGAACACAGAGGAGGAGAACTTGAGTCCGAGGCTGATTGATATACTGAAGTTAACTTCTTCCAGCTCGTCTGCTCATCTTCTGACTATGTATTTCAGTACTGAACAAAAACAAACTGCAGGTCAGCGACACCATCTATCAGAGCTCCTTTTTTCTCTCTCTCTCTGCTTACCTAGCACCAAGTATAGAGGTCAAGTAAAGTGCAGAAAATATGTAAACAAAAGAGCTATTTTTTTCCTTATTGTGTATTTTTTTAATCGCACATCTATGTCACAAATCAGTTTTTAAATCACAGTTTAACTAAAAACATAAATGTTTCCCCTAAAGAAGAAACATTTAGCTGGGATGATAGGACTGTGGCCATGTTCAACTGCGACAAAATTATTTAAAGTGCAACACAAGAGAGTCAAGTCAAGCTTGCTGTCAAGCGGCTACCCACAGCTATTATAGGTATATAACGGCCACTTACATGTAATGACTGTGGTAGCTAGCTCACGGTAACTTACCACAGCAGACTGGTATTTATTCAGAGAACCGCTGTTTACCGGCTAAGACACAAATTGTGACAGCAAGCCGCTAGCTGTAAAAACATGGTTGGCATTAAAATTGATTTATACTCAACAATGGGACTCAACTTTTCTTGGCGCCGACCATCTCATACAGGGTGGGACTGAGGAGAGAGACCAGCGGCTAGCTCATTCCCTGGGAACAATCCAGCCAAGCTAACCATAGCCTACGGCTACCATTAGCCTAACAAGTTATCTTATCAGTGTGCTAGTGAATCAAAACGTTTTCAGCGATGCGAGTCATCTAGGTCTGTTCCACAATTTTTATCAATAGCTCCTCTCGAACGCAAAAGACTCACCTTTAAATTATGTGCAGTAGTGATTTCAGGTGCCTTTGCAGTAAGTGCGTTCTTTGCTCTGAGCCCCAGTGCAACTATGGCGAACAAGGGAACGGCGCCGCCCCGTGCATAGCCCGCGCAACACGCATCACGCACATGACGTGCATTGCGGTGGCGCGCGCAAAAAGAAATAAATAAATCACGCTTTATTTATGATTATGCGTCTACTTTACTGAGAATAATTCACACTCTTCTTGCACTATTTAATTGTTTGACGGGTTAATCCTTAAATTGATTTCACTTGTTCTATACTTTCATTTATTATTCATTCATTATTGTCCAATTATTGTCTGTTTAAAGATGTCTAAGTAGTTCGCATCTGTTAAAATCATTTGACAAAGAACAACATTAAACAGAATCTTGGAACAACCGAAGAGCTGTTAAAATTTCTTGGTTTTATGACAGCGGGTCGTAGTGGCACAACCAATGTAGATGATGCTGTGTAAACCAACCCTACCTTTCCCTGCTTTATCCACACATTATTATATTTTTCAACATCACTACAGACTGTCTAAATAGCTTAGGCTGACCCGATTGATATTATTATGAAGACAACATTTACAAATATAAAAAAAAATTGGGCAAAATGGTAAAACTCTGGTTTGATTACCTCACCTTTGGATTTCATTTCATTTTAAAAATGCAGATACTCTTACAGTCAAGAATGAAGGCACTTTCTGTCTCAAGAAGAGAAGTTTCTACATAAGCAAACACCAGAAAAGATGATTCAGTCATTTATGTACAAAACTCTTAAATGTTCATATATCAAGTATACCGTGCCAAATGACAACTATAACTACAACATTTGACATTTTTAAAGTCTTTCAAACCATTTATACATATTTCAAAAAAAAAATCATGTTACAGGTTCATAGAAATCATCCATACATTTGAAAAGAGTACAGGAGCTGGTGGTCTTGGAGAAAAAATCTCAAAACATAACACTGTCCCAGAAAGAAAAGTACCAAGAAATAATAAAATCAGGACAATATAGGGGTCCACACAGTAAATGGCTTCAAAATACACATGTAATCACATCTAATCCATCACATTAGATATACCAGATTAAAAAACAATGATAAAAAAAAGACAGGAGCATCATCTTCTCTGTGCATCTTTAACTGGTGTCCATCTGAAACTTAATACAAGAAATGAGATTTTTCATTCATGTTCACAGTATGGGTAAAGCATGGAATCAAGATTTTTTTTAACCCAGATACATACCTTAGCAGTGTAAGCATCCAACTCTGCATCCAGCTCCTCTGCTGTAAGTTGGGGTCTATTTCCTCTGCCCCGACCTCTGAAACCACCACCTTGCCTCCTCTCACTTCTTTCAAACTTGGCTCGTCCAAGTCTGCTCCGATCAAACCCACTGCTAGAATTGGAAAAAGACCCAAAACATCAGTTGTTTTCTAATAAAACCTTATTCACTGTACAATGACCTGAAGATTTTCCGTTACTAGTACATATATATTGTATTTTATGGTAAAGCAAGCTCGGTTCATACTTCATTATTATCCATCTGCCCAAACTCAGGAGCTTATTTCTACATTCAGAAGACATGGGTTCTTTTACATGACTTACCTTTGTTGAGATTGTCTACTCTGTGGGTCAGCATCTGAGGTCACTTGCTGGATTTTCATAGGTCGACCTAAAGATGAATAAATAACATGTAAATGAGTAAAAAAATAAAAGTAAAACACTGTTTTAAGTACTTAATGGAGCTACCCATTATAGTATTAGAAGCAATCCTCACCATCAAGTGGGACGCCATTATAGTGTTTAATGGCTTTGAGTGCATCTGCCTTTTCTTCAAAGTGAACATCTGCAGTTCCTTTACTGCGACCAGACCGGTCGTAGTGTACAGATGCTTTCTTTAATGCCCCAAACTCTGAAAACAAATCCTGAGAAGGAAAGTACAAAACATAAGTAACATTCACAACAGGGCAACAAAGCGAAGTAGATAACTGGGTTTAGTAATTTACCTTAATATCCGAATCCGAGACACCAAAGTCCAGATTGGAAACCAGCAGCTTGCCACTGCTTTCTTCACTCCTTTCTCCTCCTGAACTAGTTCCTCTGTATCCACCAGCATGCTCCTCAAACATGTCATGCTGCCATTTGTCTGGTAACTCTCTGGGCTGTGGAAAAAAAAAGAGAAAATTGTATTCACTCATGTTCATGCGGTCCTGCAGAAACTGACAAAGGATGGATTACTGATAAGCAGTATAAACAACAGGCTTGATGAGGTGCCGATACCAAGGAACATCCAAGTAGGGGCAGAGTGCATCTTAAAAAATAACAAACTCATGACAAAAGTAAAAATATTTCTCTGTGCAATAAAGATGGTGATAAAAGACGTTTAAAACTAAAGTGCATGTACAATTGCAATCCAATCAACTTGAATTCAGGCTCAATGGTCGAAATCAGTACTTATATATATTTACACACTTAGATCAAAGGATTTGCCAAAGCAACAGTATTCATTGTGGTCATTTTCAAAACTTTTGCGGTTTTTCATCTGGACCTGTCATGTTAAATAAACGATATTTTATTCGTTGAAAAACAAAAGCTTGATGATTTATTTAAAAGGGCAGCAGAAGACCTTTGAGTGATCCTCATCACCTGAAACCCCCAAAACTCGATATCTTAATGAAAACTTACAGACAAAAAGCAGCCATCTTGAACAACAACAAAAAAACATTCTAAGTGGTTGAGCACGGAAAATTTCTTTAAGGTGAATCAGGATTTCTCGCTAACCACACTAACGATTACGCTAGGGGAAGTCCATTGTCACTCAACGCTTACCACGAACGGTACGACACAATAAGAATCGCTTCATTGCGTTACTTTCACTTCAATTTCGACGCACAACATATGCCTGTTTTTCATACCCTTGTATATGGTGTGGATCTGTTGTTTCTTTCACGGTTGAAGTTATTCAGTCGACTCCGCGCCGGCCTCGACGATCCACCGGTCCTACCTGAACTTCCACCCGGCCTCGATGACTCTCCTCGGCGGCCGCTGCCTCCTTTCTTATTCATTTTGATAATGTCATCGAGAGACATATTCATCTTGTCCGCCATCGTGGAGCTTGAGCTCGTGGCTAACGCAACAAAGAACTTTCAGCGTCAAGACGTTATTTATGCCCTTTTCAACCGCCGGTGGCGCGATGTTGAATCTCGCGGAAAATGTGGAGTTCGCAGAAGTGACGATAACTCAGAAGTCCCGCCCCTTTCTTCTTCTTCTTCCCCTTTTCCCCTTTAAAACTTTATTGACAAATACCTAAATCACAATAATAGCCAATAAAAGGTCCTCATGCAATGTAAAATAATGGGCTACGCGGGCGCAAAGTAAACGTTCAGAGAACCAAAGGATGCATTTGGAGAAAAAAAATTATTAACAATAATAATTAGCAATTAAATATCAGTGAAAGTAGTTACTGTTGTCACTGTCAGCACTTAGGCTATACAACCAATGCAACACTCACTCCAATTTCAAATGTAGAAAAATGTTTGTTGCTATTCAGTTTAGTAGGAATTTTGATAATCCCTCAAAAGATTTTTATTTTCTACAACGTAAAAGTATTAAAAAATAAACACAACAACTACTATGTAAGCTTACCGACTATTTTAAAGATTATCATACTAGACGGAGGTGAACATGATGAATATATGAGAGAATATATATGGAAGAAAACAAATGGCAAAAATGATAAGAATCCAAAAAAGTCAATATTTACATACAGAAACGAGGATGTTTATAATAAGAAAATATTTAGATTTTATATATAATTTCGTTTAGAATGGTAAAAACTGGACAACCAGGCATCCTTTTATTTGGCCAAGTGATTTGATGCTTGAGGTATATTCCCAGTTAGTTTTTATTTATCTTATGTTATTTTTTAATTTCTTTGTTAATAACCCGCAAGTATTGCCTTTTGGTTCTAATGAGTAGTGTCCTTTTGACCAAACCTGACTAGATATCGGCCAGGGGAAAAGCTCATGTGAATGCTACAGGAAATGACTGTTCGTCTCCTAAACAGTAATTGACACAATCTCCTTTTTTAACAAGAGAATTGGTATAAAGATTGAATATGCTCTTTTGAAGTTTTCATGGAAAATGCCTCTCTGATCATTGTTAACGACTTGTTTCTTTTAATTAAATTATACAGAACAACTATATGAAGAATTAAACACTTAACAGAATCTTTAAAAAGTGATTTCAGTTATTTTAGCTTCACCGGCTATTATTTAAACGGACGCTGGAGGGCAGTGTTTAGCCTCTTTCTAAATAACGGCTTTGACAATTCACCAAAACGTTGTTCACATTGACTGTATTGTTCATCACAGAAAAGAAGAAGAAGAAGAAGAAGAAGAAGAAGAAGAAGAAGAAGAAGAAGAAGAAGAAGAAGAAGAAGAAGAA
>JAPZDV010000020.1:25842887-25868493 GCA_029814665.1 Acanthurus lineatus
GAAGAAGAAGAAGAAGAAGAAGAAGAAGAAGAAGAAGAAGAAGAAGAAGAAGAAGAAGAAGAAGAAGAAGAAGAAAGACAGAGTAGAAGCCTGGTAGAAGCAGAGGGAGGAGAAGAAAGAGGCAGCGTTTTTTAGTAGAAGAAGAAGAGGGAAGTTTTGCCCGGGTTAATACAACATTAGCCTAGTCTGAAGCTGACTGTAACATGATTTCTAGTTTGCAAAGAAACATCTCAACTGTCCTTGTGTTGGCCATCTGAAGGACACATTGGACGCTGCCTAGTAAGTTGTTTAATGCCTTATGATGTACAACTGACAACAGCCAGCTTCAGAAGTTATCTGCCAACATTAGCTCACATGCTAACGCTGGCTGCCTTGGTTCACGGGAGTCTGTTGTTGAGTGTTTCTGCTCTTGTCAGGCACGGAGGATGAAGGTGAAGATCCGGCAGTGGAATGGAGTGGCCTCTTGGTTGTGGGTGGCTAATGATGAAAACTGTGGGATCTGCAGGATGCCCTTCAATGGCTGCTGCCCAGACTGTGAGTATCTCTCTAGTTGTAGCGGTATAGTAGGGACATTCAGCTTACTTTGCTAGGGGACGAGTTAAGAGCATGACAATAGGCCAGCCAGGGATCCCTTACTGAATAAAAAGTAAATCAATTATCATTAAAGATGAATAGAAACTGTAAAGCGGCCTAACTCATCCCTCTTTGAAATCCTTTTCTTTCTAATTAAGTTACTTAACTAAATGAACTTGGTACAAGGATTGACTCCAAATCTATATGACAGATAAGATTAAATAAGATAAATGATATATGATAATTATAATTGTCATAATATTGTATAGCTTAGCTATAGCTTGACCTGCATTTTAGTTGCAGATGATTTAGTTACATTTAAAAGAGCTTACAAAACTGAAAACAGAGCTGGAATGTTTTCCACTCAATCACTGAAGTGTTTCTTAAACATAAACCAAACATCAACCTACACCTTACACAGAGAGAATGAAAAGCATGTTTGAACTTTTATTTTAGTGTTGATATAGAACAAAAACATCCTAAATATTTCAGTTTATGTATTCAACATGGGGCTTTATTGTTGCTGTGCTGTAGAAAAAAACAAGGCCAACTTAACACCTAAGAAGTATGTCAGCCTCAAGATGCACGAGAAATAGTTGATAAGTTCATAACCTAAGGTAGGAGTCTGTTTAAAACTAAAGCTAGCACATTTATTTGCACAGTCAATCCAGTGATTGTGGAACATTTGGGTCCCTTCAGTTTTGCCTGAGTTTAAAAGTAGAAAATTGCAGCTTATCTAATCTTCACATAAATGAGACGTGCTCGGAGATTTGAAGTTTAGTCAAGTGTTCACTTTCATCTGGCTTTATTATCCACGTAACAATGAAAATTACACAAATGTTGTCTAATATTGTTGCCAAGGGGAAGCATATATGAGGTGAATAGAATTGGCCCGAGCACCAAACCTTGTGGAACTTCATGGCTAACTCTGGCACATAAAGAGGATTCGTCGTTAACATGTACAAACTGAAAGTCTGATAAATAGGACTTAAACTAGCTTAATGCTGTTTCTTTAAGATCAAATAAATGTTCTAGTCTCTGTAGTAGAATGTCATGGTCAGTGGTGTCAAATGCAGCACTAAGATCTAGCAAGACAACTACAGAAACAGGTCCTTTGTCTGATGCTTATAGAGGGTCTTAAGTTACTTTGACCAATGAAGTCTCTGTGCTATGGTGTTCTCTAAAGACTAGTGATAGTTGTTGCTGTATTTCTACTATTTTCTGTCCCTTACCCACCACAATGTATTATATGAGACACCAGCCTTACATACTTCATTCAGTTGTAAAATTACAGAAATAATTGTGTATATTGTGGGCTGCAGTACTACTGTCATGCTTGAAAGCTCTTAACATTTAACCACAATTTAACATACTGGACTACAAAGGACTACAAATTACAACATATTGACAGTAATCAAACAGAATGGTGAAGTCTTTAGCAATTCTGTTGCAATGCTGCTAACCATTGTAATGTTAATAAAAAAAATTGTTGGCTGTTTTCTTAAAACTGAGCATATGATTCAGCATGTTGCACACTGTGAGGAAAGACTTAATCAAGTCAATTCAGCTCTGCACATTTTTTTAACCTGTATTTAATTATTGGTTTATAGAGGTACATATTAAGATATTCTGTGGTTTATGTGAAACAAAATAAATAAGCAGCTTTGTGAAACTAGATACAGAAAATTAGTAAGTAATAAGTAAACATAAACTAAAACATAAAATAATGCAGCTCTAATTTGAGTTTTCATATTCAATACACTCACATAAAAATGATTTTTGCCTGGTATTTTTAAACAATTAGATTTTTTTAAGATTACATATAAAACATTGAACTATAGTGGTAAGACTTATGAAGCAGTAACAAAGGCATGATTTACAGTCTTCGCCAGTCATAGTTAGTCATGAGTATGGATGATTAAAATCATTTTTAATAAGTTTCTCTTACTTTATATTACATATTTACTGAATTTTGATGCTGTACTATTGTAACTGAGTTTGAAATATTTAACTTATTTTGCAGGTAAAGTGCCTGGGGATGACTGCCCACTGGTCTGGGGTCAGTGCTCCCACTGTTTCCACATGCACTGTATCTTGAAATGGCTGAACTCACAGCAGGTCCAGCAGCAGTGCCCCATGTGCAGACAGGAGTGGAAGTTCAAAGAATGAACCCAGGGAGGCAGTGCCGCTGCATGGCTGCAGAGACCCACAGAGAAAGACACCCTTACAGAGGCCTTCTCTTAAATATCACTTCATTAGCTGTAAATAACAATGTTTTTGTATTTGCATTTCCATCTGATAAAATTAAATCTGTTGTATCCTGTTGACAGATCGGTATGTAATTAATTATTAAAAAAGTTAAAAAACCTCACATGGGTTGTATGCCTGCTTTGGTGCCTGTTGTTTCATCAGTATGGTTGATTGCCCCAGAAACCTTTGGTGCAGTTGTTATGAAGCAGACGACCTGAATTTCACTGAGTGGATGATTGATTCTGACATTAATCCCTCTTAATGAGATTAACCTGGTTGTTTTTTATTTCCAGTAATGGTTTCAAGAGGCTCTTAAAAGGTAGATTGCACCAGAGTTACAAAAAATCCCTTTTAAAAGGGAGTTTTAGAAATGTGATCAATTTGGCTCATTGAGCCATGCAGACAAACTTTTTGAATCCTTAAAGTAGCAAAAGTTAATTTTTTCTTGCTCTTTTTCAGTAAGCATATGTCTATTTTTTAACCATCCCGTAGACATAATTTTGAGGTGTGTTTCTGGCCTCACTGTTCATGAGGGTCCAGTATTTGTGCCCCTCTTGGCTCTGTTTGGGTCTTCACCAAAAAACCAACTGTGCCAGTTAATTGCGTACACTTTCTGTGATTTGGTGCTTCTGTACCAGAACCTTTTTGCTGCTATAAATTTGATTGATAAGAGTGGTGTTTGTGGACAGAAAAAAGTGATCAAAAATCTCAAAGGCAGAGCTAATATCTGACTGATGTCAAGAGTGCTTATCTCACTTAATACATACTCAATAGGTTCATTTTAAAAAAGATTGCTTGGTGCAATGCTTTGTGCAGGCAAAAGTTATTTATTCTGTCTCTTCAGTCAAGTTTAAAAATACATAGAATTTGCAACTAGAAAACTTAAAAACAAAAGATGCAGTTTGATAATGGCTCTAAAGGAGCAGGGGATCAGCCACATGTTTGCTGGCCTTCAGTATAACCCCCTTCAGATTTTTCATGTCAGTGCTTTGATCAAATGAAAACCTCCAGGGCTGAAAAATTAGAGCCACAAATTTGTGCCACAAACTGCTGTTCCTCGAATGGCCACTAGCTGGCTCTAAAGGCAAGTCAAACCCCATAGAGCCCTGTACTAAAGCTAATCTTTACAAGAGACGTAAACATGTCGTTGGCCTGGAGCAGAACAAAGGTTTTAAAAACAAAAACAAAGTGGGAACTTCAGACACGCTGAAAGGTATTTACCAATTTACTTTATTTCAAAAAGTATAAAAAGTCACACAAATTATTAATAATTACATTTTACAGAGTCTAAAAATGATTAAAAGTTAAGATAAGAAAACTTTTGGGTTCTAATTTTTAATTAGTTACAAACATTTGCCAGCAGAGTAGTCAACACAAGCCTGTTTGGTTTTGTTATTCTTAGCTTTCAGACAGGCGGCAAATAGATGAACAGCAACAGCAGTTTCAAGTTTCACAACAATCATAAGCCCTTCATCCCAGCAACATGCTAGATAAAACTTAAAATCAAATGATTCTTTCAGTTCACAATAGTATAAAAAGATTTGAAGGTCTCACAGGACGCAGTAAGTCTACACTGCTGAAGATCAGAGGCCAGCCCCCACCAGCAAAAGTTCATTCCATTCAAGAGGCAGCCAGTGGGCTCCATCAGGCCTCCCTCCACCACACATCCACAGTCCCTGATCTCAAGAGCTGAGGCTGCTCACAAAATCCAGATGCTGGACTGACGTGGCCTTTTCTAGCCATCTCTGCAGTCAAATGACTAAGCAGTGGCTTTCAGTGGCTTTTTAATTTTAAAAGCCAGATTTTCTCAGTCATTCACAGCCAGCCCAAAGAGCTTCAGCAGCTCCTTGCTGTCGGGGTCAATGAGGTCAGCCGGTTTCTCCCCACAGTCGTTTTCCAGCTCAGGGTCCGCTCCCAGTGAGAGAAGGTATCTGGAAGGAACACATTATAACCTGGTTTACTAAAAGAGGTCAAATCTCAATGGTTTGTCAATTTGACAAACTCAGTACATGATGTTGCCATTCTTTAGGTCTAGGAGGGTCAATGAGTTGCAAGGTGGCAAGAATGTAGCTGGTCCTGCAGATTCTCTTGCCCCTGAGGTGTAGGAGAGCTAAGTGTGTGTGTGTTTGTGTGTTGGTATGTGCATGGAAATGTGTAAACAAGTAAAGCTGCTTCCTACATGCTACATTTTGAGAGAAATTTGAGTTGGTTTCTAAAGCATAAACAGTTTTAAAAAAAGCTAAATATTTTCTCCATAATGCACTTAAGAAATCCACTTTGCTAACTTGTGTCTCCTTTCTGCTTTCTGCACTGTTTTAGTATTTACCATCAGGCCAGTGGCTACATTTCAACAGCTAAAAAGTCTTGCTTTCAAATGAAACAGAGCTTTGATTGTCTAATGACCACTCTAGTTTGTGTAATATAAAATAAAAAGTAGGTGCTCACCGTGCAATGTGTGGAAAGCCGTCACTGCAGGCCATGTGCAGTGGGGTCCATCCCTCCTCGTCCCTCTGATGGATATCTGCTCCATGGTGAACTAGCAGCTTTACACACTCCAGGTTCCCAGAGAGGACAGCCTCATGGATGGCTGCCATACCTACATGGAGATAGCAGCGAGACACAACCATTACTTAAGCACGGAAAAATGCTTGAGGTTTAAGATTTGCAGCTGCAGACGTGTTTCATAGATCAAGGTGATGTATATGTTTCAAGGGCTCTCACCAGAGTGGTATATGGTGTCCAGGCTGACTCTTCTGGCTCGGATGAAACGTCCAATTCTCTCCAGCTCACCATGTCGTACATAGTCCTGGAAAACAATGTCATTGGGGAAGTGCACGCTGCGGATTGGCTTCAGAGAAGCAGCGCTCTTGCAGCTGACTGGGATGCCACAGTCCTGGTTGTATGTTTTGATTCCCATGGTCTCTGGCATGGGGCATGGATAGTACTTCATTATGCTACAAACTGCCTTCCTTTAAGCTCTTGCAGATCAAATAGTTTTTTCTCAAGTCTTGAAAATGACAGATGATTTTTTGCTCTCCTTCAGGAAGATCAAGCTTTTGCGTTTCAGTGTGAATGGCCCTTGTCCAGTGTCCTCCTGTGTATCGACAGTGGATCTGTTCTTCTGAAGGCCAAGCCTCCCTGTGGGTCTCTTTATACTCCCTGTCAGGCTATTTTAGTTCGCAACACCTCACAGATCCGGTGGCAAAATTTGGAAGATGAGTGGCTCTCTGGTCGGATCCCTCCCCCTAGGTTGTCACAAGCCTCTGATACAGCTCACGTCTCCAGACATGACTGTTTATGTTGTCACCTACACAAACCCAGAAGCTTCCTACTTCAAGATAGTAGTGACATCCCCTGAGCTTTGAGGGAAGGGGGAGGGGGGAGGGTGGGGGCTTCTAGTAACCACTAGGCAGGATAAAAGCAGTTCGCTCCTGGAGTGTGTACATGCCAACTTCAGGGGCATGGAGGGGTGAGGTGCTGTGCGTAGGCTGTTGACCATAAACTGCACTGACATAAACAGTCTAAAAAAGGCTGCTGTCTTCATTTTCTATTTAAAACACTGATTTGAGAAAAAGGATGTGTAATAATGATTTCAGTAATTCTCCTTCCTTTCTTTATTATTATAATATTTATTTATCTTAAGTATCAGAAAAGCCAAACATGGTTTGGTGATGGCTTTTCAGATGTCAGGGTTCACTGCTTTTATGTTTTCCCTCTCCTTTTTTGTGTTTTTGTAGGTTGATCAGACAAAAAAAGGCAAAACCTTAAATGTTATCATGAAATTTTTTTTTGTTATTCATCTGCAACCAGTCCCAGCTATCTGGGTATAGTCTGGCAAGGTAGACACCCTTTACACTTTTTAGAGATGGTTTAAAACATTTATTTTTGACAAAGCTTATAGTTAGGACTTGCTCAGGTTTGGAAGAGCCCCTAGTCATGCTGATATATAAGCTTAGGCTGCCATTGAAAATCCTGTTGATTCCTGTTAGTGGGTTGTCATCTTTTCAAGAGTCTTTCAGCTTTCTTTCAGGTTCTCATACTTGGTCCTGCTTGATGTTCATTATCATTAAAATTAGTAGCAGTAGTATTAATAGTAGAACAAACAAGGGTCAATCTGTATATAATTATGTTTTATTGTATTTACAGTCAGATTTTTTTTAGTACTTCTATTACAGTTTTATTTTTATTACTGCTGTTTCTGTGCATCTCTCTATGTCAAGGAAGTTTCTTTCTTGCCACTAACACTGAGTGGTTGCCATTAGAGCAATTGTTAGAATTATTAGGTCTTTGTAAATTATAGTTTAGTCTAGATCTGCTTTATATGGAAAGTATCATAAGACAACTTGTGTTGTGATTCTGAACTTAGTAAAATTTAAAAGCCTGTTCTGTAAAAATTTTCTCAGGGGTTAAATGTTGAAATACGGCAGGAGTCTAGTCATGCTTGCAGCTCTATTGGGCTGTAAGTAGGCTCGGCAGTGCTTTGAGCTAATTGCTAATGTTAGCATCCTAACAACCTGCTGTTGCAGGTTGGGGGGGATGTGAAGGAGAAATTTGTAGTCCTGTAGTTTCTCTGTCCAGAACACCTACACTAGTTCAGTATCACAATACAGACTCCTCTTGTAGGACTACCAGTCCTTCCAATGTTCACGTTCTAATACTAAGGAATAGTAGACTACAAATAATTAGAAAAAAAGACAAATGTTTGTATTTTTATATATTTTTTTATTGGCCACCATTTCACGTTTTCCACATCAATTTGGATATGATGGAATGCTTTGTTAAGTTTTCCCCAAAGCTGTACAGCTGTCATACCCATTACCTTGCTCTACTCAAGCCTCCCCTACCTGCCAAGCGCACAGTACATTCATTCTCATATTCATGGATGACCAGACAATATGAACTAGTCATTCAAATCATCATCACACAGCAAGTATTACACCACTCACACAGCACACACACCCAAACACAGACACACACATACAAATACAAATGCCCAGCTGTGGCAACAAGGGTGTTGGGTAGAGCCAAAAGGGATGCAGGTACAGTCGAGGTGAGGGGTGGGGCTGTGCAACAGTTCCCTCCTTGCTTTAGATATAGCTGACACTTCTCTCAGACCATCCTGATCAGTAGACTGCTCCAATCTCTGTATGCTTTAGTAACCGCAAAGGATCTCTGATTAGGCATGAATGCAGTGCGACCTATCAGAACTGGCTACAAAAAAACAAAAAACTACAAAAAAACAAAAACAGCACAGGTCTGAGAGGGTCTGAGGGTCAACTCTGCCCCAGCAGGGCCAACTGGCTACAGCTGGGCACAACCGTACATCATTAAAAAAAGGCAAGTCCTTAAAAAAATGAAAAAACCAAATAGTGAAAGCAATTAAATAAAACATGATTTCCCCCAAAAAGTTAACCTTTGTTCCTTTTAGAAAATAGTCAGTAGCCTTGCTAAAATGATCCTGAACTAAAAAAAGACTTGGGAATGAAGAAATGAAAACAGTGGACCCCCTTCCCCAAAAGATTTTGGTCTCAGCTACAAATGAGGGGGGGCTTTGTACTACATTGGACAAGCTCTGTAGTTTGGAGTTTATTTAAGTGAAGATTTAGCAAAATAAACACATTAATACCATATATATATAGGATGGCCCCATGTCCCCTGAGAGCTCGGTCTCTATAAACCCACCACACAAAATTCTGGTCTTCTGGATTTCCATTAGAGGAAAAAGAGCATTGTCCCCTCTTCCCCCTTTGCTTACAAATGTATACTATAACACTCCATTAGCTAAAACCCAGACAGGACAAGGGTTGTTTTATAAGAGGAGGGAAAACAAATATATTGCAAACTTGATCTCAAAGCCATTTTTACATTTGGTTTAAAATATACAAGGCAAACAGTTGATGTGGAGCTTTTTAGAGAAGGCATTGAGGTCTCCCGTAGAGGTGTGCTGTTTCACAGAGTCCCCTCAGGTGGGACAAAACCAGTCTGGTCAGAAGTTGCGAGGTTGGAGCTGTGGCTGGCAAAAAGGCCCTCCCATGCCACTGATGGACTGACTGACTGACTGGTGGGCTGGCTAGCAGGCCGGCTGACTGACTTACTGAAAGGCAGTTAAAGGGGGAGTATTAATGTTCACGGGTCAGGGAAGGTCCACAAGGAAGTGAAGGTGGTGATGGTGACAAGTTGAAAGGGTAGGGGTGGGACTCGTCTCCTCTCTCTCCTCTGCCAGCTCTTACAACTCATCGTGTCCCTCATCGTCCTCACCATCAGAGTCCTCATCCTGGCTTTCCTCCACATCATCCAAATCCTGGAGAGCAGAGGAGGACAGGTTCATTTATTGACATCAAATATCTCAAACTTGAAGGTATGCAGGTCTATTTTTTAGAGAATACACGATAAACTTCTGTAACAAGCTGCATTAGTCTTGGATAGACAAGCCTTCAATGCTGGCTGCACTGCAGTGTTTGTTATGGTAACATGCAAGAGGTATTATCTCAGGCCATTGTGAGGCTGTGACAAACATCTCCCTCAAATCACCTTCTAGAAAAATCAAATCCAATTTTGTTAGTTAGCAGAATGAGTAAACACAGCTCTGCGTGTAGATGACATCTTCGTTTTGCATGGCCATTCCCTACGTCTAGTCTGGTGACAGGTGGGATAAAATGTGTAAGCTACAGGTCAGCCCTAATGTTGGCTGCAGCAGTGCACGTGCTGCTTTATCTGGACTCTCCAAGCAAAGCCAAGCAAAGAGCTACGACAGCTGCAGCTGGCTTTTGAGGACAGTATTCAGCTGAAATTAGACTTCTGAGAAGGGAGTGTGGCATCAACAGTGGAGTGAAAAGGTGTTGAGAAAGAGGATCCCCCTAATGAGCCCTGGATGTGGCAGAGCTGCAGCATACATGGAGGTATGGGTGAGTTTGTCAAGTTCAAAAAGCCAAGTGGGTCAGTTCTATGGTCACAGCCAACATCCTCACAGAAGTTGGTCCCTTGTACCTATTTTAGGTAGAGTCACGACGAAAAATGTCTCCAGTAAACAGCTTCTACCTGTGTGGATGAACCTCACTATGATGTTTACCTTCCACAGATTTGAACTTATTATGATGGCTCCACTCTAAAAACAGACTCTAATTATGAAGAATAATGCACTAGTCATTGAAAAAGAGCAACACATTTTGGGAAGGTTTTGAGTGTAAAAGTCCAAAAGTTAAAGTAATAAATATTCCATCAACACTACTTGTTCATGGAACAACTCCAGACAAATCTTAAGATTAATCAGCCTCCTAATCCCCAGACTGCAGCCACTCTTCCTATGTTGCAGCTGTTGTTCTTGTTTTAGCCTTTGTCATTTAAAGTATCTTTCATTTACCTCTTCGGTATGAATATGTCTGCTCTGGTGTTAGGCATTGGTATATAAACAAAACAAAGTTATACTGAATATAAACACTCACAAAAGTGTGTGTGTGTGTGTGTGTGCGCGCTTGCCTCTGCCTTTCTTAATTCCATTGCTATCATGTTTTTAACTTACACATATAAAAAGTTTTTTCGCAATTCTGAATTGTATAAGATACATATCTCAACTCTTCTATGAATCCATTTTTTCACACACTGTTATAATTCAGATATTTGTGTGTGACTGCAAAGAAATATCTTTTCAGTTAAGTGTCAAAATGTAGTTTTCAGTTGTGATGATCTTACATCTGCATCCAGCTCGTCCTCGTCATCTCCTGCAGGGGCTCCGCCCTCCTTACCACCACTCTCCAGGAACTTGGTGAAGCCCTCAAGCGTTCTCTCTCCATTGTAATCAATCACCTGTTAATCAGACAATACAAGTGATTATCATTTTAAGATCCCCCTATTCAGTACTCTACAGTCCTAAGTATAGCGCGTGTTTAAATATATAAATAAATACCTAAATACTTAAAATAAAACAAAAAATCCTGAGTCATTGACACCTGACTATGTCATTTAAAAGTAGTCAATAAACTTTTGCACTCTGTTTTTGAATGGTGCCAATGAGTTGTCCAGAGGTGACACATGAGCCCAGCAACAAGCCAGAGGGATGATTTCTAAAATAAGGTTACACATTAAAAAGGACAATCAAAGGACATCTTAAAAGCAAACAATTTGGTTTTTAGTTATTTAATTTGATCAGATGACCTGCTGCATAGCTACTTAATGCTGCCACTGCAACAAAGAGTTCAATTAACCAAATACTTTCCACCAAAACAGACAGCCTTGATTTAGCATTCAATGTTGAAAAAAATCTATCAACTGACAGATTTGAACACTTAGGTTGCTTTTAGTGCAGCCTTGATCTGTTTTTCTCTCCATGCCATTATAATTGCATGGACTCTTGGTCTGCACTGTATATGAAGTGTATTTGAGTTGTCTATAGCTACTTGTCTATGTGGCTATGTCTCATTATGACAGAAATATGAAAATCAGAGTGACAGGTAATTCCATATTATGAGAGTTTTTATTACCCTGTCAGCCACTAAAAAGTCCCAACACAACTGCTGCTAAATCCATCAATCCTTTCTTAGCCCTCTCCTGGGACTTTTACATGCTTTATCTAAGTAGGGTCATGGGCTAATCCTTAGAATGACTCTGGGTTGACCCTGGTATATAACACTTATTAGAGATTGCTAACTAAAGGCTGCACGTGAAGGCCTTGTCAATAAAGGAGTGCTGTGGACAGAGGCAGGTGCAGACTGAACAAAATGCATTAATGTGAGTGAAGTCATCAAGCAGGAATCTATAGGAACCAAACACCAATAACACAGAAACTTACAAGGCCAGCAAGCTCAGGTTTCTGCACATGGTTAACACTGCTAAATCAAGAGACACTAATGATACTTTGGAGGCCAGTATGGCAATGATTTTGGACCCAAGTAGCCACCCAGATCATGATAACTCACAACTACAATGGCATGTGATAAATAAGAAGATGAACACAATTATTCACATGGAGAGTCAAAACAAAGAGAGATGTTTAGAGGAGATCCCCTCTCCGCTTGGGGATCAAAAGTAACAGAGTCAAGAGAATGTTGTCGAGAAAGCTGTAAACACTCACCTGGCGCTCATCTCCTGCAGGGAAGAATTTTAGAGTGGGGAAACTGTGAACTTTGACTGCTTCGATCTCATTGGCTGTGGAGTCCATTTTAGCTACAATAATGTCAGGGCTGTCCTTGTACTTCTCTCCCAGCTTCTCCCAGATAGGAGTCAGTTGTTTGCAGTGTCCACACCAAGGTGCATCTGGGACAGAGGGAAATTTATTGTTGTATTATCACAGACAAAACAAAGACTGTCATTGGATTGGCTTTAAGCTCATTAAGACCCCACCTTAAAATATGCCATGTATTTTTATTCATTCCAAAAATCAAACACTTGTCAATAGGCTATCTGGAATTCTAATTTTAGTGCAATCTGATGTCTTAAGGAGGCAGCACATGTGGCCTCAGTTTCATGGCCGTGCTCTGCTTTGACTAGGCAGGAAACCCCTGGTTCTAATGGTCAGGAAACACAGGACTACTCCGCTATGCATGGTAGACCATAAGCTGTATTTAAGAGTCAGTGATGGAAAATTCTTCCAAAAATAGAGGAGACGGCTATAAAAATAATCCTTTGGTTATATTTAACAGGATCTTGTCAATGTTAGTGTCTGGTAACAGACTAATTTGCAGCGAGTGGGCTGAGAGGGCATGACTGAGCCCCTAGCATCAGCTCTTAAGTATTTGAAAAGGGCTTAACATGAGCAAAGTGAGGAAGGGCAAGATTACCGTTTCAAACACTGAAGCTAAATACTTTAACAACTCTCTCACCTATAAACAGCTTAGCTTTTGTAATAAGAAAATACCCTTTTAAACATGTGAGCTCTTATACAACTTAAAAAATATATTCAAGAAAATGTATCAATGCTGTTAATAAGGAAACCTCTGTTGACAAGAGGAGGCTCTTACAGAATTCAACAAAGACGTTCTTGGAAGAATCGAAGGCGACCTCCTCGAAGTTCTTGCCAACTAAAACCTTGACAGGGTTTTTGTCCCAGTCTGCAGGGATGTCTTGACTCATGAGGTGGGGCTTTAGGAGAAGAAAGGGAATACAGAAAAACACTTCAGCAATTACTGTGTAACTTTACAGCACATTTTCAGTACAGAGTACAGTAACAGGATTTAGGATTTTAATTGCTTGTGGGCATCCAAAGAAACTTAACAGTGATGTGTAAAAATTTCCTCTGTATGCTCAACACAGAGACTTCCAAGTCCAAAACTAACTGATCAATCAAATCCTCAAATCAATGTGTTAGTGTAGTTGTAGGTCTATAAGATACATTGCTGCAATAACTGACCAATCCTCTCTCCCTCACCTTGAGTTTGCCCTCAGTGAACAGTGTGCAGAATTTTGTGATGCTTGCTGCTGTGATGACGTCAGTCTCAGGCTTGTACTTTGTCATCTCGTCTTCCAAGGTGATGAGGCGGATGGCTGGGCACTCCTCCTTCTTCAGGCCGAAGAATTCCAGGATGCGCTGGTTGTCGTCCACATCGCTGTCGATAAATATGAAAAGGATCTGTAAAGCAAAATGGAAGAGGTTAATCTTAGATTCTGTTTGACAGAAGAAGGGCATTCGTTAGGTGTTTCCCAACAGTTCACCTACCTGACCCTTGAATCCTGCTGCAGCTTCCTTAAACTGATCCATTTTGTCCTGGAAGTCTGAAGCAGTCTTGGGCAAAAACATGAGGATGTGGGACTTGATGTCTCCACCGAAGATTTTGGGGGCGGTCTGAAGTAAAGAGAATAAAAATATGTTTATATGAAATCAATCTTAGATTAACGGTTTCCTGGTTCTTGTTGTGGATAGAAGTGGGGAAAAGGGACACGGTCACGTTGGTTTGCATGGCCCCAGTCATTACCTGCTCAGTGAACTCGATGACCAAAGGCAGCTGGTTGGCCTTGACAAAAGCCAGGAGTTTTTCTTTGGTCAGCTCTCCATCAAAGGTGTTGCGATACTCATCAAACTGTAAAGTAAACATGGAAACATTTAGATAGTCTGCCTGTGAACACCAAACATAGATTTACCAGACAAACTTTAAAATCCCCTAGTAAAATCTGCCAAACAGAGGAGCCAGCAGGCCAACTGGATTTTTATTAAGTGTAAAGAATAGCAGTGGTGAAACTTAGTCAAGCAGCCTTTACTGGCACACAACAGGAAAAGAGACATTTGGCTGGAGGCATGCTGCCAGCCTCACAGCCACTGACCATGGCTGTGAAACTTCAACTGGCGTTGCAATAAACAAGTGAAAGACCCCAGCTGTTTATTATAGACTGCTTGGAAAGGGTTTGCCTAACTGTAGGCAACAAGCCCACATGACAGCGGTGTTTGTGTCAGGGTAGAGTTACCAACAAGGAGTGGGCAACAGGGGGGACTGAGCTTTGGTCTATGAGCCAAATTGAAAGAAGATCCATGACTCAAAAGGTTCCAAAATTTTAGAGTTTGTTTGTTTGTTTCTGTTGTTTATTTTATTACAATTTTATTTTGGGAAACTGAAAAATGTTTTAAAAAAACAATGACAACAAAAACTGACATTAGGTATGACTATTAAAAATTAACTAAAAAGCAAAACACAATATTCCCATTTCGTATTTTACTTTCAAAGATTCAGATTGAATTATAAATTTTATGACACTGACATATTATTATTATTTGTATATAATTGAGTAGATACAGAGCGACATTAGCTCTACTGCTGGCACTGGCACAGCGGGCCTTGAGCTTTTTTATTTATTTATTTATTTTATTTTTAAACAGGGAGAAACTGCTTAATTTAGCCATAAAAGAGGGCTGATATTAGTGACAGTGAACCAAAACAGGAAGTTACAACTCTGTTCAAAGCCAAAGGGAAATTCAAATTCAATTGTAAAAGTTGGCTCATCACCTTTTTTTTTTTTTAATATTGACACATTATCTCAACATTACTTATTTGTTCATCATCACTTGCATTTAGGATGCATGGTTATGAACTACAGACCTCTAAGCTTCCTACAAGAACACCAAGAGATTTGGTCAACTTTGATCAAGCACTTCTTTGCAGGCATCCTAAGCACATAGAGGCAGAGGGAGATGCATAAAAATGCTGTAGGATTAAAAGATGTTTTAAGTGTGAACTGAGGAATTTTAGAATTTAATGAGTTAAATTAATCAAAATAACCTCACATAATTCTTGCTTCATACTTTCACTGACAAATGTACTGGACCTTGATCCAGCTTGACAAATCTGCATGCTGAGTGAGATATGGATTTGCTGATAAGAAGCTAAATGATTTGACCTTTCACGCAAGGACTGTTGTAAGGCAAGACAAGATGGTTGGGCCACAAGGCATCAACTCTGGAAGAAAATCCTGTCCTGAGTTTACTTCAGTGAGCTACAGCTTTGGAAGAAGGAAAGATGGCATGTATGGGCTAAACTGAGAGCGTATAGCTGCTATGCATCTATCCCTCTGCTCATGGCCAATGGGGCTACTTGAAAGACGTACCATTACCTAATACAGGTTTTTACCACTTATCATGATCAGTTCAACATGCTGAGGTTAACATACGTCTGCCTTTTGGCCTGGGTCGAGCTACAGGCCTATAGGCACTTGTGCCTCAGACGAGCTGAGATTAGCAACCGACAGCGGATACTATGAGGTCGACAGCATCATGTTACCAAGGTGTAGATCAGAGACACCAGGGTGTCTTTAGCATCTTGTCTGTGAATGCTTACATATATGAAGGTGTGGTTCACATGCAGAGACAAGGTCACTTTTACTATTACCATTTACAATTAATTTTGATTAAACCTGGGAAAGTGAGCAGGTAATTAAAATACACACATCACCCAATTTACAGCTGTAGAATCTGTATCTAATGGAATTAGAGGTCCACTAACAAGCCATTTCTAAAGGCTGATATAATTGTTTGAGGCAGGAAAAAACAAGACAGCAATTTAGTTTATCCAGCTGGGAATGCTGGAGGGTGGGCACAGGAACCGGTAAGCAGCTAACTGAACTAGATTCAGAAGCTTTTGCAGTCATCATAACAGAAGGGAGGAGACAGAGGAGAATGTTGACAGAAGAAACTAGGGCGAGAATAAGAAATGACTAATCGAGGCCGGACAAGAGTAAATCTCTGACTGGTCTTCGGTTGTCGGTGGGAGCTTTCACAAAAGGTTGCGAGAAATACACTGAGGTAGATGTCATACTGTTGGACTAGTTAGTAATATGAACTGGTTTGCTAAGTAATCTGTCTTGTGTAGCTGCACTTGCTTGATAGTTTTTGATAATAAGTCAGCCAAAACAAATGTATGTCTAGCGTTCCATATTTTATACAGTGGTGTATAAGTACATTAAGAGTCACATGAAAAAACAAATTCTCTTTTGACTGGTCGACCCCTTAACTTAAATATTAAATTATTAATATATATATATATTAGGGCTGTCAAAATTAACACGTTAACGCATGCGATTAATCTGGAAACAATAACGCGTTAATGAAAGATTAACGCACGATTAATTGCGTCACGAGACTTAGGTAGAGCCTGTCTGACAGTCTACGTTCTATGTCGCCACCCACACATACAGTCTGGCAGCGACAGAGAAGGATGGCTGAGGAGGAGGAGGCATTGGACATAGGCGTTATACACAATCAGTTTCTGTTCATAAAAACACCAGGTGGGAATTTAGACAGGACCAGAGTTGTCTGTAATTACTGTCATGATGTTTTATCATATTACCGAAGCACAATGAGCCTTAAATATCACCTCAAGGCCAAGCACTTCATGTATGCTAGTGATAGCAGGAGCAGTAGCACAGAGCTGGCTGGAAGTCATGTCCGCCAAGTTAAGATAACAGAGTGCAACCAGGGTAAGCCCATCAGCAAAGCAACCACAACTAGACTAAAAAATACAATGGCTAAATGGGTTGCTATGGACTGCAGGCCCGTCAGCATTGTTGAAGATCAGGGGCTTCAGGAAATCATCCAGATTGCCTCAGGTGACCCATTTTACAAGTAAGAGAAATAGCTTTCTCAGACTAGTTTGTCATTTCTTTATTTCCAACACCACAAACTTGTTTTATCTCCCCACCAAAATACAAATAATATTAGTATTTTAATCACGATTAATCACAGAGTAATGTTGCAATTAATCGAGTTAATTTTTTTAATCGTTTGACAGCCCTAATATAAATGCAATACTTGTGAGCTCTAAGCACTTTATGTGTCACCTGTCATCTTACTGAATTATAATGGAACAGTGAGGAAATAAACTGAACAAAGTCAAGTCACCTTCTTGAAGAGAACAACGCTGTCCTTGGACACCTCATATTTGGAGAAAACAGCATCATCAGAGGTGATGGCAAAAGGAATGTCATCTGTGGCTTCAGCTGCCTTTTCGTAGACCTTAGCATCATTGGAGTTAACATCCTACAGGTACATTAAAAAAAAAAAAAAAAAAATCTCCTTGAGATCAAACACTACACAAGTGATCCCCTCTGTCTAAAATGAACTTTTAATGACATAAAGAGCAGTGTCAAAGCATATTAATTAAGGTGCATATTAATTAATATTTGAACTATAAACATTTTTGCCCAAAGGTAAAAATTGTGCTCAGAGGGGGCATACAGTGAGAGTTTGATTGTGCCAAAAAACACTGTATGGGAAAGCAACGCTTACATCAACCATGACTTCATAAATAAAAAACATTAAAGAAGATCTGGTAAAAAAGGCTTCAATTCGAATCTTAATTGGTTATATTTAAACCATAAAGGAAAGAGAATCATACCTTAAAGAATCCGATGACTGCCACCTCATTGTCAGCGATCAGAGACTCTGCCTCAGTGACTCCAGTGAGGGTGGTGACGGCCGGGCCTGTGCGCTTCTTCAGCCAGTTGACAATGTCGTCTGCCTGCCTGCCAGCTGAAAGACAACAAATCACAATTACCCAAGTGTTTCTGTATCAGACATTTTGAAACTTGTCAAAAGTTAAATTAATGCGACTTAAATAAATACTAGCAATGATCAACTATCAACTTCGCTGCATGTAAGACAGCAGAAAACCTTTTTCTTAGTATTTGAAAAGAGACAAAGGCACATCATTCCCACTCAGATGGTTGGAGATATACCTAACTTCTAATACCTAACTTAAATGGGTTTAGGTGCCTCTGCAAGGTACAGAGACACCCTTGAAAAATTTCATGTTTTTTAAAAAGTAACATGTCATTGACTTTCAAAAGCTAAAATATGTGGAAAGTAAAAAAGGCCACTTCTGCATTTCTAAAACCTGCGACAAACAGCTCATACAACTTAAGATGACAATGTAAAAGTGACTTATGTACTCTCTTTCAAATCCAAGAAGCATGTTGTTTTATAAAAAGATTATATCAAAACTTAAAAAAAAAAACAAAACTATTATATCAACTCTGTGGGGCTGCAAAGATATGTTTAACTTTCTTCGGACAGACTGAAAGACTTAAATTTAACCGGACTTAAGACAGACCTGGCTGTCAGGCCAGAGCAGTGATGCAACACAGGAGCAATTTCACAGAGAAACACATGTTGATGAAGCGATACAGCACGTAGTTTTGATGCCACATTATGCAGTTCCAGGCCAAGTATAGGAGTAGGGTGTTTCTAGAGGCTAATCTCAAGTAGTAACAGTAGTAATTTCTACAACCCACTCTCTCCACCCTTTCCAAATCTAGTCTGCCACAGGCCTGCAGAAAGGAGGCGACGTGAGGATCTGCACATCTCTGCTGGCTCAGAGCATGAGGGGAACGTGCAGGAAAGGCCCAACCCACATTTTGCCTTAGTCATGTTGCTAAAAGCTGATTGGCTGACATACTGTTCATGTTACTGATCATATTACCAGGATGAAAAAAGTCAGTTGGGTTTGCTTATGGTTGTCAGGTCTGATTCTTTTTGCATTTTAATATGTTATTAAACAATATTCACTCACTTTACTATGACAGGAGTGATTCAAGATTACATCACTTTGTCAAAAAAATCTCCCATTCATCATGGTGCACATGGTAGAGAAAAACCAAGCTGCATGATGTAAGATGACAACTATATGATGTAGGTTAGAGGAATAAGAACATTATAATATTAATTTGCTTATAACATGGGTAAACAAAAATATTCAATGAATAGACAGTCTGTGGTATAGAAATTGAGCTAATTTCTCACCACTGTCTCCAACATTTAAGTTATCTCTACCTCATCCAATCATGTCTGTATAAAATAAAATCAAGGCAATGCTCACCAGAGTACTCTTTTGGTGACCCCTTCTCTCCACCTTTGAAGAACTTGATGGTGGGGTATCCCCGGACGCCATACTCCTGGGCCAGTTCAGTCTCCTCTGTGGCATCCACCTTACCCAGGCGGACCTCTGAACCCTCAGCTTTCAGGATGCCAGCGGCCTTTGCATACTCTGGAGCCAGGGCCTTGCAGTGCCCACACCATGGAGCATCTGGAAGAGAGATGGGAGAATTTTTATCATTTTTTTTACTAACCAGATGGATTCTTTTAGATGGATCTTTCAGATGGAAAAAAATATGCCTGAAGTTATTTTTTTTAGCATCAAACTGAATTTTTTTTCTGATAATTATCCAATCAATACCACTTGACAACTGCCTGAATGCTTGTTTCATTTTCAACGAAGACACTGTCCTGTTGGTACAAATCACTGCGGAATGTGGTGGTATATGTATGTTTTCAGGCAATTAAGCAATCTATCAGTCCATGAAAGTGACTGCAAAGCATTTAAACAAATAACTGATCTGTCACCAAAGATTCACTCCTTTTCAACTAAAATTTGAGGATAAGCTGCTTTTATCTAGTGTATTTATGGGTAATGGATATTTCAACAGACTTTTGACCTGATCAGAAAACAAAATTAAATAAATTAGGGATTTTAGCTTGGGTCCTGGGATTGGCATTTTATTCCATGTTCAAACACTTCATAGCCTAAAAAGTATATGCACCATATTATAATAATGCCCAATTCATATTAATAGTAGAATTATTTATGATTTACATAACTAAGCTAATGTACTGTATCATTATTTTTAAGACAACTTTGATTAAGTTAGTTTGCAATTTTTTGAATGAATACTTTTAGCGAAAACTGCTATGTGGATTGGGGATACATAACGTTATACTAGTGGCAAGAGCAGACTGCCATAAAAATGTGAGATCATTTAGTTTCTACAGCAGTGTCAGACGTTGAACTGGGAGCCAGTGTGTCCAATTGTACAAGTCAAAGTCTGAACACATACTTTCAACAGATAATTAACCTTATCAGGAACGACACGTCGAATAAAATGAACTGCACTGTATCACTTTAAATTCCTGACAAAATAAAACTTCCTGGTTCCAGGATAGTCAAACGCACAGATGAACTTTTGTTAAGTACACGTCAACCTAGCTAGCTCCACTTCTTAACAAAGATCCCGCCCAGCAGAAAGCTATGTGCGCAAATAAATTCTTCTCCCCTCCCATCCTGAGCTCATTGGAGAGTACTCCCCCATAGACATCTCTGACTGGTCCACGGGTTTATCATTCAATATGTGAGCAGGTCAACAAACAGACAAAAGTGTAGCGGGATGGGCCCGCAGACTGCGAAGAAGCGTCTTGTTGTACCGTGTGACATGGCACGTAAACTAATGCTAATCCTATGTTAAAAAAAACAAAGTGCATCGAAACCTAGACCAGAAATGCAGTCAGTATGATGTCTGTAACTTACTGAAAACTGAAACCTACAGTATGAAACCACAGCTAACAATCGAAACTTAAAACCCCGTACTTTTACTGATATCGATTCAACTACTAACCAGTACATAGGTAGTTTAAGGATATATACTTGTCATGACGTTTACAACTGTTATTACAGCATTTCCCCGACAATTCAAGAGACATTGCACGCAAAATCAAATATGATGCACTGCCATTAACGTTAACGTAAGCTAAATTTTATACAACAACCTGAAGCTACAGCCAGATTTAATTTAAGGAAGTCATTGTTATTTTTAAGCAGAGACTACAATGTGATTACAGTTAACAGTTAGTAGTAAATCAACATGGGGTCACTAGGTGGTAAGTTTTGTATCTTGGTGAGAGCCCGTTAATAATACAAGGACACTCTGCTAGCAAGCCATTTTTATCGGGGAATAAAACGACAAAGAAAACACGCAGAATAAGAAGCAATGTCTCGTCTATTTTTACAACAACGTTAGCTTTGGGGCAACCAAAGGTGAAGCAGATTCACGCACTGATACAATAAATGATTTAGACATCAGTAAGTTAGCCACCAACAGTGGCAACTTGTCAAAGTTTCATGCTAACATTAACCCGGGCTTAATTTAGCTTGCTAGTCGGGGAATCACAGAGTCTGCTGTGGACAGCTAACATTAGCAGGGGAGATGTAGCAAGGCTTACTTACAGAATTCAACCAGGAGGTTAGGGTGGGCTGCAAGAGCCTCGTCGAAGTTACTTTTTTTGAGCACCAGGACATCTTCTTCTTCAGCGATCTCAGCCCGGCTGGCAACAGCCAGTGTGCAGACGAGAAAAAACTTCAGCATAATGTTAGTTGCCGTCGAGTATTCTTCCTGACAGAGAGACGAGAGATATAGACACCGCCGGCTAGGTTTTAGCTGGGAAATTGCTCCTTGTTTTGGTATTTTTTGTTTTTTTCTTGTTTAAGATTGGGAGAGTAGCTGGTATTTTGTGTGTACCGCTACTAACGTGGCAGTGCACGCAGGAACCGGAGGGGTCAGCCGTACTGCGCATGCGCATTTATCAGGCCGAAAGCAGTTCGTGTTGAAATGTGACTGGACCGCAGCAGACTGCACCTGGAAGTGAAAACTGCTGGCGTGCCGACACATAAGCCCTGAGTAATAACACACAGGGAGAATTGAAATCTGTACGGAAAGCATGACTTTTAAGCATCCACAGCTCTTTAACAGACATAATTTGTTTTTTTTTAAATCTAAACAGACTTTAAAACATATTGTATCTACAATATGAAGTATTCCTTTCATATACCCAAAATAAGGGAAAACGATGTTTTCTGTAAAATATGTCACCTCTGTTGTAACTTTGGTTTTTACCATTTTTTTTCTCACTTTGTACTATGAGGTATATGATATTTGAAGTGATGCAACTATGAGGACAGGTGGTCTTTGGAAATGATGGTGTTTTTGTGTTTGCAAAAGGAACAGGGCAAAGTCTAAATGATTAGTGACACTTATACTGTGAGTCACGTTGTTCTTACTTACAGGTCTGCTTACACCCTGGTAAAAAGAGAAAAAAAAAGTGAACAAAAATAAAAACAAAAAAGTGGCAATGTGTTTATCATATGATGTGCTGGTTGGAAAAAAGTCAAGGTGCTGGTTCACCAAAATCAGAAAGTAAACAAAACATTTCTCAACTACCTCTGGTGGTGTATAAACCTAATGTGACACTTCACATTTTACTGGTAATTTCTTATTACAAAAGGCCGAGCTCTAACATGCAGTCAATGGCGGTGGTAAAAAGATCCAAGTCATCGCATCCACCCCCATCGACAAATGATAGAATTATAGCCTCTGGTGTGTTTGACTTTCTGTTTACTTCTAATATTCATGCATTGTAAATATTGCACAAACCTGAGAGATTTAAAATGCAAGAATAACTCAGTGATTTAGCCTTGCATTTTCATAATGTTGATAAACCAAAAAAGAAACATTTAATATCAAAACCTGACATTTAGTCTCTACGTGGGTCAACAAAACACCTTTAGAAGCATTATGACCAAATATGGATAAATTTACTAATTAACATCTTATATATTAGTGCTCTAGAGATACAAGAAGCTGCTTAATATTTTTATAAAACCACAAGTACTGTCAGAACTCACAGTTAAGTCAAGACAACATTCACACCGTATGATCCCAGCTACAAGATCTTCTTGATCATAGCTAAATTCAGTAAGGCAGTCAATATCCATAAGAATGCTCCCAGTTATTAGATCTGACCGAGTTAATCATCAAGCCAAAGTGACACCTGTTTGGATAAACAGACTTTGTACAGCATCAGGCCATTATTTGAGCATTGTCCATGCAGCCATGTAGTGCCGGCTCTTTCTGTCCATCCTGTAAAACTACATTGACCCTAACTACTGCTACAGGTCCAGTAGTTCTCAAAGATAATTCATGTTTCAATGAAACCAATTTCATTTTAAGAGAAGATTGTTTTTAAATAATGGATATCTCATTTTAGAATTAAATTCACTGATACCCTTTTTAAAATGCTGTGATACACCAGTAACCGGTCTAGATTTGTCAGATTTTATGCAGATGGCTGCAAAGTGTGATTTAGGGTCTACAGTTGGTTCAGTCTCCTGGCAACAAGCTCCTCTGACTAAGGCAAAAATGTTAAGGCATATATTCATCCTAAGCTCCGTTCTACAAATCCTGCATCCCTGACATTGAAACTTAAGTGAAATTACATGGTTGTCATTTAATCATATAGTTGACTAATGAGTTGAAGTTGCTAATACCATGTTTTTTTACAGACATTGTACGTAAGGTGTTCAGGAAATTATAGTAGTACTCTGTAGGTGTGTGTTTACTTTGCTTTAGCTAAATTGTGTCAATTTTTCTTAAAGGACAACAGATTTTGTGTGTGCTGTGTGTACAAATGAATTTGTTAAACAAATACTGTATGCACCATAACACTTAAATGTCTCAGTGTAAGCTTCAAATTTTCCTTGCAATAAAAGCATAAAGACAAACACCCCTCATGTTCTTGTAAAATGCAAAGCATGCATGTCAGCAACTCTGAGTGCTCTGATAGGCTGAGGCAATTTGACAGTTTGTCACTTTTGCACTTGGTTTGGCCACATTCTCTAATCATAAGAGAAACCAAAATATATATTCATGTTAAAATAAAACTCATAACACTCAATTTTACAAAGTTATTGATGCTAAGAAATTGATATGATGAGTAAAGTTTCCATTATCACATATAGTTCTGGTGAATTTTAAAGTTCATTTTACAAACTCTATGTTCTGTGTTTGTTTTTTTTTTATGATATGGTCTCCAAAAACACAGCTTTTGTAACCATATCTTTCATGTTAATTCTTTAATTCTCACAGTTTCTGCAAGACATGAAACATTAAGTTGCTGCTGAGAGGAAAAGCTATCTGTTTATTTTATCAAGGGCAATTTGTAAAAGCAAATATGACTGGCTGCTGTTCCACAAATGTAATGACATTATTTGTTTAACTTTTACGTAATTGGGTAGGTCAACCCTTTTTAAGCGTTTTTGATTAGAACAACTGTCCATGACCGAAAGCGACACAACATGAAATTGAACCCTAACAGTAAAGTTTTTGTCTGGAAACCTAAAACAGTGAGCTGAAAACAATTATAAAATTCAATGGGCTGAAAAATGCTGCCTAGTCATATGGTATTTCAAGGTGACCTCTTCGCTTTGAATCTTTTTACACACCAGAAGTCATTTGATCAGTCTTTAACCTATCAAAATATTGATTAGGCTGCTTGTGTGGCTGAATATGCAATGTATATACTATAACATAGGCATATGTCTTTTAGTCACATTCTTAATCTGCAAAGTAACTAGTGACTACAACTCACAAATTACATAGAATGATCTGTGTAGCACTCAAATACATTTACTTAGTTATCTTACACCAGTGTGTATTTATATGTCTATACATCAATAAGGCCAGTATTGATTTTCTGCTTAACTCTTCACATTCAAGGATCTTCTTTGAATGAGAAACGCATCTCTGTGTTTTTTCTCACTGGGGCTGAACAACAGGAGAGTCTGTTGTTCAACTGAACCACAAGGATGTAAAAAGCTGGCAAAGAGGATGTTTAATTGTTTATATGAATGACTGCACTGGAACATTCTGTAATAATAAGCCTGATGAATTCAGAAGAGGAAGGCAGAATGAAAGATGAGGGCACACAGATCGACGTACACGGAGCCTGAGCTCATGCTTTGTTTTCTTTTTTTTTTGGATGACAACAGGTCATTAAAAGGTAATGGGTTGTTAATATGGATGTTGGCAGAGACATACAGAGAGGAGAGCGGGAGACGAACATTAACCTTTAAATACATTTATTAAAAAAAAAAAAAGTCCAAGTGCAGTTGCCATGCCAACACTACCAGTGCAGGCCCGTGGAGTCCTTGAGGTTATTGGAAGCAGCATATTCAATTACATGGAACTCTGCATATGACGTGAGTTTATTTAAAACCAGGGTGGATGCTGATGTCACAACTGAAACTACCCAGGTGCTGACGTGTCCCATTCATAATGTACAACCTGAGAGAGAATGCCTTTTAAATGTTCTTTAGAAAGAACATTAAAGATGACAAACAATGTGTCCTTACCCAAGGGATAAGCTGTTTTTAGAGCTGTAAAGAGTGATATGTATTTTGTTTAAAAAATTTAATATTTAGAACATTTTTGCTTCACATCAAAAGATCCTGAGGTTATGACTTAAAAAGCATCAGAGGTACAGTGCTTAACAAATTTATTAGACCACCTGTCCCTATTTGTCTCAGAGACCATCCAGCATCATGAAGTGCTTTCATTTTCAGTGAACTCTCGATGTTTTACTATTTTGAACAGGAATGAGGAATTTTAAAAACTGAATTCACCTTTTTATACCAAATTTGAGCCGGCTCACTGGGCTTCTCTGAGAAGTCAGAAATTAATCAAGCATAACATTCAACCACTAAAACTA
>JAPZDV010000020.1:25875164-25912180 GCA_029814665.1 Acanthurus lineatus
GTGTTCTGTCCAATATTTAACCAGTGTTGGGTTAAAAAATAACCCATATTGGGTTGTTTTTAACCCAACATTTTTAAAATGGTTTAGAAATAAAGGAACAGAAAATTATCAAATCAAATCATTTGGTGGTTGAGAAACGAAACAGGCAGAAAAAGATGGAGAAGAGGATGGTCTGTTAAAGAATATATTATTTTGTGTTAGTGGAGTGTTTACCTCTGGCAGGATCTACAGGCAGGGGATGCACCACCTCAGTGTACTCCACATCAGGTTCATTGGTCAGAGTGCTGCTCTCCTGTTCGTTGGCTTCATCTAAATACATGAACAACGATCTCTAAAAAACATGCTAACCCTCTGCATGACGCAATATCATTTGGATGGGAATATAACTTTTTGAGATTTAAAACAGATTCTCTAAAAAAGCTATGGATTAAATTATTATTGGTAGATTAAATTCTAACTTTGCAGAAAATCAATTTTTATAGCAAGAGAAAACAGTGCATGATATTTGAAAGCTAGGAAAATGAACCTTAAGTGGGGATTAACATTCACTAGTTGGCAGACGTCAGGTAGATATGGCTATGAACTCACAACATTGAATTTGTTTGCTGACTGATCTCTGTATGAACAACACTTACAAAACATTTCAGCATTTACCATCAGCCCAGAAATGTTTTTTTTTTACAGTGTGCTGTTCTGCAAAATTGGCACAGGCCTGTTTTAGAAAAATAAGTTGGAGGGATAATGTGTAGGAAATGGCCATCTGCTGGGAGGTAACTACAAACACACAGGGGGACACCAAAAAAACCTTTAACTGCTGCTCACTATACTCTAGCTGTTAGCATCTTTTGCTGTAACTAGAAGCTGCTGTTTGCTCACTAGCTCAGTTAGTTTTGCACCTACTGCCCCTTTTCATGCTTTGGTCAGACTGACGCTGCACTCTGAACAATTTGGAACTTGAAAAATTTCCAACTTCCTGCAAGGAAAAACACAATAGATCGCCCCTCTTTGATAGAATTCCTTCCTTACTTGTAATCTTGGAGCAACCTAGACTTCAAGAAGAAGCCATTTCTGACATCACACCATCAGCATCCAGGGAATCCCACACTGTAATGCTCAATGCCTGTATTATACTAAAAAAATTATTATCTTATAGTAAGCCTGTTTTGCATGTGAATCAGTGTCAAAATAAATTAAACTGATATTGCTGTTAGGGTAGCAAGTTATAGTACAAAAAAAAATCCTAAAGTCATCTTCACCGGAAAAGTTATTAGGAAAAATTGCCCAAAAACTGTATTTGAAGACTACAGAGCTTAAGCCAGGTTAGTGAGGGAACCAGGCTCACCAGCCTCCAACTGAACACAGTCAGACATGGACCAAACACAGCCCCTGAGACTAGGGCGGGGGCATTTTCAAGACAGGGAAGTGCTAGAGTGTTTTAAGCAGCTCCAACCATTACACTGACTCCTCTGACTAAGAGGACTTGGCAGGTGTTTGTTGAGTTTTTTTTAAATTGGACTAAGTGTGTTTTATAGTGAGTTGACAAAGCAGTTATGTTGTCTTATCTCACTAAAAGTGAGAAATCTAAAAAAACAGAGGATGGTTGCATTTTGAGTTCACTATGGAAAATAAATCTAATACATTTACTGACATTTTGTGAGTTTATTTTATTTATTTATTTGACTAAAAAAGCCAAGATAGATAGTAAAACATGGCAAAATCAGGACTTACATACATGAATTACAACTTTGTGGGACTGTCCTTCTGACAATAAGTTTTTGGTTCTCAATAGTTCTGCCAATGTTGAATATACATGCTTTCATGAAACTCTAAGATATTTTTCAGTCAAAGCATCCATGTATGGTACATACTACAAGCCCAGCTCACCATCTTCAGGTGGTCGCTTGCTCCAAACGCTGACTACAGCACTGTCCACCCTCACTGTGAAACACAGAAAGACATGTCATAAGAGTGCTGCCAAACCCAGACTTAAATCAAGTTAAAAAAAATCCTGCACTGATTAAAATAAAGAGAACATACCTTGAAAGGTATTTAGCGGTAAAATCATATATGCTACATATACAAATGTCACCTGACATAAATGTGATGTGTGAGTGATGTGTAAAGAAACGATTTTTGAAAACATGCTGTATACCATTCTTGTTGAGAGTATAGAAAGTACAGTAAATAGTTGACAGACCACCATATTGTCACAAGAGGGTGGAGTGGTGGAAGATACACATTGCTACTGATGAGTGTGTGATGCCCAGCAGACAGCAGCTGTCACTCCCAACAGCTTCGCTCTTTATACCTTAAAACCTTAAATAAATTGATAACCCCTGAGTTGTCATCAACAGGGAAATTAGCTACGCAAAAACATTCTGCTGTGATGTTGGACTCGAATCAGGCTCGAGGGGGATTGACTTGCTTTTAGAGCCAGGCCCAAGTGGCCACTTGAAGAATTGCAGCTTTTGGCACCTCTGTGTTTCTGCTCCTGAAGCTGCCTCTCGCCTAAAAACTAGATGAGAAGAAAAATACCACTCTTAAGTCTGCCCGGTAAATATGAAGCTACAGACAGCAACTAGTTATCTTAGCTTGGCATAAAGACTCTAAACTCACATAGTTCTGTCCAAATAAAAAAAAATTGCACCTCACAATGCCATGCCATGTCAAAGCCATACAAATATGTAAGTGCTAAAAGGAAAAGTTGTGCTTTTACAGGTGTGTCACTTCTCATTATTGACTTTGAACTGAATTCACTCTCTCAGATATAAGAGTTTAATCAGTTTTCTCAACTAAATCTGAGCAAGAAAGTAACCAAGCATATTTCCCATTATGATGAACTACTTTAACATGGCAGAATATCAGATATCAATATTACATTCTGTTCTAAAAGCAGTAATGAAGAAGACATGAGAAACTTAATTTTACATATAAGCAGTTGGCCTTCAATAAAGACTTTATTACTTGCAAAACAAAACCAGTAACAAAGGAAGATTTTATGCCTTCATCTGGTACAAACAGAAATCCTCCGCTGCCTTGTGCACAATAGGCTGTTAATTCAGCAGCAGTTGCACAATGAGTTTTTGCAAAAACAACTTCCCATTGCAACTTCTTAGTTGGTAATGTAATCTCACTCGTAGCTCGATCAGGCTTGTGTGATTAATTTCCTCCACCTGCTGCATGTATTCAAAACTGCCTGTCCCATAACAAAATACCCCACCCCCCCCAACACACACACACACACTGCACAACCTGCTCCTGCTCTGTGCCAACATAGGAAGTTTTTTGCAGACTCCATTGTTTCAACTTTTCAAGGAAGTCTCTGTTCTGTGTTCCTTTATTTAGGAAATGAATCAACTTCATGTTATATTAATATTGTCATGAACCTTTGCTCCAAACAGTTGCACAATCAAGCACATGCTGTAATTAAAGACTAATGTAGGCATCATCAGAATTAACCAATAAAATGTTTTGTTGATGTATTTTTATCCTCAGATAGAGCTTCTGGAACAAAATGAATAGTACTGACACACTTATAAATAAAACCAATGTCTTTATTCTATATGTGTCTCTCCAGATCAGTCAATAAATCAACCAAAAACATATACACACACTTCCTGCAATGGTGATAACATGTATATACAAATCAATCTGTCACCAAGCCCATTCAAACATGCACTTCAGAAAAATAGACCATTTCCGACAGTAAAGAGCATGAACTCACATGGACAGAGCAAACGAAGAGACAAAGGACAAAGACAGTCATGTAAAGTTTGAAATCAGAGTCCATCTAGCTTGCAGGAGGAGGGGAGAGGGAGCAGCGGGTCCTGGTTTATTACTTTTTAACAATACGCCCCTCCTTCTCACTGAGAAAACTCATCAGTGGTAAAAGTGTCCAAATCCAACAACATCCAAATCACAAACTGGATTTCTGCTCTCAAAGTCATTTCTTAGAGCTTCTTTTTCTTTCAAAGTTTTTAAATTATTTTCATTCAAGTCCCGCATTGTTGCGGCATCTCTACACTGTGGCAGGGGTACTGTAGCTGCTCCTGTTGCTGATGTAAGCAGGAAGCGATGCCGCGCTATCTCTCACCCCATTGGTCACTCTCCCCTCTGTGCCATCATAGCGTGGCGCTGCGTCTGGAAGAAGATGATAATGGGCCTCTAAGCACTTTGCAACAATTGACAATCAATGCCATGTACTGTGAGAACTACTTAAGCAGCTTTTTCCTGCATAAGCACAGCTTGTACCTTAGCGTTTTTTTTCCTAGAACAACTGTATCCTAACAACATCCTGCTCCTGCCTCTGCAATGCATCCTTATACACAAACACAATGTACATGCAAGAAGGTCCAAGTGCATGCAAAAAAAAAAGTCAGAGACAGATGAAGACAATATACTCAAAAAAACATGTGTTGTGCAAACATGTGAACTGAACAGAATATTTACAACTAAAAGCAGCAAAGGCAGTAACATTCTGTACCTACAAAAATGGCCACTGCAACATGAGCCCTGCATGCATATTAGAACACAGATTGTGGGATGAAAATGAGCTGCTGTGGCTACGACAGGAAAAACATGCCATGACTGTTGAAGGAAGAGAGGTGACCAATGACTGTTAGGATGATGACTAATGAGGACAGTCAGTGGTAAATAGGAGAATAGTAAAACCAAGCTACCTGCGTCTGTGTTATAAATCTCTTTGTCGTGAATTAGATTCGCTGCTAAAGAGTCATCTGATTTAGGGCTCGAAGGCTTTCTGAGAAATGGTGAAAATAAAGTCAACTTGTGCAGCATGAAGCCAAGAAAAAAACTAAATGCCCATACAATCCAAATATTAAATAGTACAAACCAAAAACTGTGATACAGGCAAAAAAATGCACTTCAGTACCCAAACTGGTGGATTTGCATGTTTTCACATATAAAAATGGGATGCTGGCAGTTTGTGTCAGAGTTTTTTTCCAAACAGAGAAATTTCATCATGGAAACACAGTGTGTTCTTCACTGACACCTAAAAAATGTGCTGCATGAATTACTTTCTAACATTCATATTTGTGAACATTTCATGTTTTTTGGCTTGCATTCTTCTTTCTCACTGTTCTTGCTGGGAATTGTTACTTGTTTAATGGAATTTGTCCCTCATGCCCACTGTATGCCCACTGCTGTATAACACCTGTGGTGGTGAAAAATTTTATAGCCTACTTTTGAGTTTGAGAATTTTAGTGTTGTTGTTTTTTCTGCTCTTTTATTTTGCTTAGTGATATTTTTGCTGAATACATAACATTCCTTAAAGGGGGAATGTAAATTTATTAAAATCTTACTCCTTTAATGTTATTTTCATGTGCTTGACTACTTTACTTGCGCATTATTTACTTGTATGTCTGGCTACGGGAATGATATAATTTTCCTTAGGTATTAGTTAATTATTTGATTATCTATTTTGGAAATAATTATTTTCTTTCTTGCAGACTTAATTGAGCTGAAAATCTTGCTGATATGTAACTAAATACTATTTGGAGGGAACAATCTTAAAACATTTATGTGCTGTACAAACATGCAAAACAACCAGGGTGGTTCTTCAAAGGCTATAAATAACAAAAACAACACTCAGGCCCTCTAAGCCGACTAACAATACTAGATACACTGTCACTAACTTTTATTGTACCAGCACATTCAACGGAAGAAAGTAATAGATCCAACTCACACTGACAATTCAACAGGTGCTTCTCTTTTACCTACAATAAGAGGGGAGAGGTGAAAAGAAAAGAAAAGAAAAGCAGGAGGAACAAAGTGGAGGAAAGTCGGTTTTCATACATATTTAGAAATAAGAGGCCTGACTTGCTGGAGGACTGTAGGTCTCTCTACCTCTCTTGGATCTGAAGTACAGAACACATCCAATCACTGCCAACACCGAAACCACCAGCAGAGAGATGCCACCGATCACAGCCTTCTTCCACACCGCCAGGAGCACTATGGAGAGAGATGGAGAGACACACAGAAGAAAGGGAAGGTCAGTGGCACACACACACACACTAACACACAGAGACACAAACATGAGGAAAAAAGGGGAGTAAATGAAACGGGACAGGATGAAAAGTGCAGGTAAAGCCAGAAAGTCTTAAGGTTTTGGAGGACACGGTGTTCCTAGTGAACCTAAATCCCCATCAGTCTCACCCTCTACGTGAACCACTTCACTCTTGATGTTGTTGGCGTGGTTGGAAGCTTCACAGAAATACTTTGCGGTGTGATTTCTTAGTAACACAGGGATCTCGTAGCTTGCTTGGTTGTTGTTGGTGACGGTTGTATTCAGCGGCCTCTCAGTGCCTTCACGGTAAAATTTAAAGGTGACTGGAGCTGTGCCATTAACACCACATATGATGTAGAGATCTTGTCCTTCATAAATTTGGGAGATGTCAGGGACAACAGTTACAGTGAGGTCCCTCAGAGGCGCTGGGGAGAGAAAAAGGTGGAGGAAAGGAGAGGAGATTAGTCAACACTGAGGTTTTAAAACATAACTGAACTTCATCAGACACCTGACTACAAACTTATTGTTTTTTGGGGATTGCTACAACATTATCAAAATTATGCTTATTTGTTCTCTTATCTAGAGTTAGATGAGAAGATAATGGTAGATAGATCCCATGAGAAACCATTTGGCTCATTGGAAAACAACTAACTTGGTTCTGTCCAAAAGTAGCCAAAAACGTCTTCCAGCACCTCTAATGTACGGTAACAAATGATAATTTACTATTTTATTCTGGTTTACTTAGGTTAGTTCAGCTCCTGTAAAAACACACATTTTTAGCACTTTTGTTTCTGTGCAGATTAAACTGATTAGTCCTAAAATGTTGGTGTCCTAAAGTGGTGCTGGTTAGTGGATTTTTTTCTTATTGGAAAAGCCCTGCAGTGGGTCAACAAAACTGCAGTATTTACATGTGATAATCCAATGACTGATCTGAATCTATTAAACAGCATTAATAAGGCTAATTACAAAAAAGTTTTTCATGTAAGTGGAAAAAACATACTTGTTGTGAATTTTTACCTATGACAGCCGCGTTTAGTTCTCTGCTCTCCAGAGGGTTCTTGTTACTGTTCTTTGCTCTACACCTTAACTCTTTTATTTCATCAGTCTTGGTGATGACGGTGGAGAAGATAGCCTGCTGATTAGGATGCTTGACTGTGAATGTGCCTAGCTCTTGGCGATCCTTCAGCAGTGTGTAAGTAACTGGCAGGCTGCCATTGTCCGACTCACAGAGGATCTCGAAAGACCTGCCCAGGATTACCCGTTCAATGGCTGAGATCCTTGGAATGGAGACAGAGACTAAAGAGGAGAAAAATCAATTTAAAACAGACTGATACGGTCCTGACAAATCTTATTGGGAAAAAAAACAAAACAAAAAGAAACAGGCCTGTTCAGACGTATGTTACCTTGTTGTTTTTGTCATTCAAATACAGGTGATTTTCTTTCTCTGTACAGCTTTAATCAGTTATGATCAAGGAAAAAAACACAATACTCTGCAATATTTTACTTTTAACTTTTTAAAAATGTCTTTTAAAGATAGTGATTACTTTCAGCTTAAACTGATAGCAACAGCTTTTTGGGTCCACTTGGGGACAGAACAAACTAATAAAGATAATATTGATTTTATATAGAAAACTTAATTGTGTATATTTGCCTGCTGCCAGCCATTATGGAGCAACATTAGCATTTATTTGAAGCCATGCTTTAGCCACCAGATAAATTTGAGTCCAACATTTAGTCCAACACTGCTCTGCTTTTAGTCATCTGCTGGTTGCTTGTGAAACAATTTAAATTTAATTTATGGCAGAACAACAAATCACAGAAAAAAGTAAGATGAGATGATTGAAACCACTTGAACGCTGTGGTATCAGTGGTATCAGTTTTTTCATCAAACTTTTATCGTGAGAGTAAAAGAGGCCATTTCTTAAAATGTTGAACCATTCCTATGACCTAAAGGAGCAAATGAAAAAGAAAAGAATCTGATGAGCCAGTCTGATCTCAGTTGTGTTCTCTCCTCTGTTGTTGTTAAAAAAAGTTAATCTATAAATACAGACTCTTTTACAATGTGGAGGCAAACCTCTTCCATCTGGATGAGTAGTGCAGCACTTTGCCATATTGCTGCTGTTTCATCTGTTTCCAGAGATGATCAAAAAAAAACTTACAGAAATGATCCTTTAAATGTTTTTTCAACTTTTTTTACAGATAGCAAATATCTGAGAGGATCTGGAATGATCTTTGATGGCAAAACTGAAATCATAAACACTGGAAGGAAAGAATTTATATCTTAAAAAAATGGATCACAATTTTTTTTCACATGCCTCTCAAGGCTCCCTTCGGACAAAGAAATGTGCCAACATCACATCCATATTGAGCTCATGCCGCAGCAGCCTTTACGTTCATCAGATCTGAACTGTGTTGAAACAGACGCGGTACTACATTAGTTTTGATCTCTGCACAGACTTGCATACATGAGGACAACTTGCTGACACACTTATGTAATTCAGGCCCGAAAGAGGCTTAAATCCACAATGAACCTCTGCAGTAAAAATTTGAGAGGCTTCAAAAAAGCTTACCTTTAGGACGTACAGTCAGAGCTTTACTGTATTTCTTGACACCCATGGCTTCAGCTACACACGTATAGTTGAAATCATTTTGCAAGGCCCTGCCAGAAAATACTCCATTGCCCTTGTGGCTCAGCGAGCTTTTGGGCTCAAGAGTGTAAGTCAATTCTTCCCTTTTGAGTCTGTCAAAGATGTATATTATACTCCTGCAGGTAAGCGTTATATTTTCATTCCGAAAGACTTCAGCTGGAGACATGGTAAGAGTGGGTGCCGAAAAAACCTCTGTGGAGAGATTTCAAAAATGAGGCAAGTCATCATCTGCATTGATGTCATCCAATAGTGTAAATGCTAAAATGTGGGGAGCCACAAACCTGACAAAGTTTTAAAAATTATCAGCCAAAAAAAAAAAAGGTTTGGAAAAAAAGGGAATATGCTAATGCTATTGATTAAATAATTATAAAGAAATGTTAAACAGATAAAATGCATGCACACTCTGCTTTGCATTGTGTTCAGCACAGGTCTTACAGTCTGCAGACTCAGGTCATCGTTCCTCTGTCAACTCACCGGTCACTTTAAGGGTCTTTTGGGTAACTCTCTTTATATTTCCAAGCTCTAATTTGCACTCTAGCTCCTCAGGACCCTTTGCCTGTGCGACCATGCTGTAGTTGGCTCTGGTGTTTGCACTGCTGTTTCCAAAGTAGAGAAGCTTGGTCCCTTGGCTCAAGAAGAGGTACATACTTTGAGAGCTGTTTGTTAAGACGGTGCACGAGATGTCAAGTCGGTCTCCTTCATAGATATTGCCCTTAGGGAAAATCTCCAAAACTGCTGTGATTGGCAGCTCTGGTGAGACAAAATCCATGAAGAGCAAACACTTGAGATGATTTCAATGATTTCTCAGCACATTGATTTGAAAATGCAACCAACCTTTGACTGAAACAGTGACACTGTTGCTTTCTGTGGACTTCGAAGAGAATGGTCCTACGGTGACAATATAAGTACAGTGGACTTTGTGGATGCCAGTGCTGAGCTGCAACTCGGCCACTGCCTGGTTTGAGGTCACTGCCATCTCCAGGATCTCTTTGGAGTCCAAAAAAAAAAAGAAGTAAAGGGAGCCTGTCTCACCAGGTGCTGTGCACCTGGCAGTTAGCTTCTCCCCTTCGCTGACCACACCATTATTAATGTGGAGAACTGGTTTTGACACTCCTGGAAAACCCAAATGCAAGAAAAATACAGAGATTTAATCTATAAGAGCTGAAAAAAATAAGGAAATTTGAATAAATTAGCACCTCTTTTTTGCCAATGTTTAAGAAATTCTGCTGCTTGCTATTTCATATTACCACATCATTCACAGTATTGAAATTTTAAAATTATTTTTGATCTAACACACATGGGATTTATAAAATAGGCAAAAAGTTATAGTTAAGTTGTTCCGTCAACAGGTTTCTTTAATATTAGATTTTAACAGATGTCTTAAGCACATTTTAAAAAACTGTGTCTTTTGAGATGAAATCATATCCACTTTAACTTCTAAAACCACAATAGATAATATTTTATCCTTTATAAGAAACTGACCTGTTACTGTAAGCTTCACCTTCTTGCTGGTCATCCGATTACTCTTAATGTTGACTGTGCACCCATATTTGCCGGTGTTGAACACTCTGGCCTTGGGTAGTTGATACAGAACATCCTCTGAGGTGTTGGAGGTCTCCCTGTAGATTTCCTCGTTGTCCTTGAATATAGTGTACTCACGACTCAGTGCCTCTTGTCCAAAACTGCTGACAGTGGCCCGGCATCTCAGAGTCACATTGGTGTCCCGCGTAACATTAGCTTGGGGCTCAATGGACAGGGTGATGTCTTTGATTGTGAATGCTTGGGATTAATTAAAAAGAATAATAATTAGACTTAATGTGCAAGCTAATATACTGTATGTAAAAAAGAGTGGGCAGTTGACTTTGAAGCCCATCAGACCCATTATAATGCCTCTGCTCCATAGTGAGCCCCCGCTCGAAACTTATAACTTGCCATAAATGTTTTTTTTTTCATAGCGGTTGCTTTTATTTTCTATTTGGTTTCAAAACTTTGCATGTAGCATTGATATGGCATGCATATTAGTTAACACCAATATTAATTTGCACACCAAGACATGGAAAATGGGACCAAGGTTTAAAAATACTGCTACTTTTATACTTAAGTGTTAGAATTAAGTGTTCCTTTTTATTTTAGATAAACACTCAAATTTTCATTTTTCTGGCATAATGAAGCAGAGGATTAGTTGTACAGTATTTACATATCATTGGTTATAAACAATGACATTCAGCCTATCAGTCAGGAAGCTGATGTGTTGCTGAATGTGTGAACCACACAGGACACCGTGCATGAATGCATGACTGTAAAATTCTTTGACAGTGATCTAATGTTCAAAAACATCAACAATGCCAGATTTGAAAGTAAATAAGGCAAGGTATCACCTATTGTTGTGTGGCTGAACGTGATGGAAACATCTTTTGTCATTTTTTGCAGTTTTTATAAGCAAATTGTTTGTAAAAGAGAGGAGAAGAAGCCTTGATGATTCGTTGCTAGGGCCCAAGAACTGCCTCATTAAGGAGCCTTGACATCAGCAGGCCACTGTGATCACTCATGAGTCACCCATTACCTTTTCTGACAAAACTTTTCTCATCTATTTATGGTTATTAATCATTTTTGAATTTCAGGATGCCTTTTTATTTTCAGCCCTTATTGTCTCGAGATTGATTATAACAACTAAAGTGCGTCATTCACATGGCCACATGGGAATACTTTGATAATCACCTGAGCTGATCCCAGAACCATGAATCAGTACAAATGCTCTGATGGTTCAGAAGCGCAAACCGGATCAAACCAGTTAATGATTTATAATCTGTAATTGTTACCAGGTTTTTAAATGTAGAGGTGTCTTTATGAGACTAAGGAGTTACGTTTTTTTTTCTTTAGAAAACAATAAAGTAGCTAACAACATTTTGGTTTTTTTCAGTGTTTAACCAGAGACAACAAAGCATCTGCAGACAAACGTCAAGCCCCCCCCCATTCCCTCACCCACACGGTTGAGCATTAGAGGCTACATGCTGCTGTTGTGACTGAGGGGTTGGGTGTTGTGGCAGTAAACAAACCTGGTCAACAAGAAAAAATGAGAGGAAAGGCACTTTGTCAGAGAAACAGGCCACTCAGGGGACCCTCCCCCATTTTGTAGCCTACTGAATCTGGCCCACACCCAGCATCATTCACTGGAACCTGGCAGGTCTGATGATGAGAAAAATCTGGCGTGCAGGGCAGAGATTTGATATGGGCTCTTGAAACGGTGTGTGAGTCATGGCAGGTGCATGCAGAGCCAGTGGTGGAAACTGACTTAATATATTTACTCAAGTACTCTACTCATGTACAGCTCTGGGGTACTTTACTTGAGTAGTTACATTTTATACTCCTGTATACTCCACCTATAAGAGGTAAATGTACTACATTTATAACTACATTTATATGTCAACTACAATTACTACTTATATTTTTTATTTAAAAATAAATAAGCTTATATGATACAAGACGATTTAAAAGATTATACAGGTTTTCAAATCTTATTGGCATAAAGTCCATTTTCAGTTCTACCTAAAATGTGAAATGATTTCCTCTTTCCTCTGGTTTTTGTTCAAGGCCCTCAAGTTATACTATGCAATATTTCATGAATGAGTATGGCAGAGCTCTCACATCATCAAAACCACTGAACTAGTTAAGACTGGCTTCAGCTCAAAAAACAGTATTGAATTGTTAAACACTTATGTATTTGTATTAACAATGTAATAAAAAAAAATTAATAAAAATGTTGTATACAAGTATATCAGTTACTGTAGTTATTTTTTCTGCTCAATGATTATTTGACTTTTTGATACTGTAGTAATTTGGCTTGTTTTTTTTTATTTAGAAGTCTGATTTATTAACTCAATTTTTCCTTATACATATATTACATATTTCAATTGAATGTCTGTCTCAAAATTTAAATGTTACTTTTTAATTATACCTAGGCCTTGCCCAGTGGTAAAATTATTGCAACACTGTTACAATGAATTGGGTAAATGTTTTTAGACTTTCTTTAATCCCTGCTTTTTTGCTGATGAAACAATGAAAAGTTCATCTCTTCAGCTCACTGAAAGACATTTAAATAGAACAATTTGACAAAGGTACTTTAGACAAATCAGACAAGATGCAACTACAAATAAAAGAAAACCAATCAAAATCAATCAAAATAAATGTCTGGATCTTGACCTTGGCTTGGACAACGCCTCCATCTCAACTCCAACTGATCCTGGACTGGGCTTGACTCTGAGGCAGGGAGGCGTGTGACACTGCTTTTCAACATGTTCCCAACGCTTCCTACAGCTTTTCCACCATAACACACGCCAACAATCAGACAGCTCTGATAACAAACAGGACTGTTTCCATTAACTAACCATATGTTCCTCTTGGCCTTTCAGAGTGTTTTTAGTCACTGACACCTAACTGAAAAGTCCTCAAACTCAAAGCCAAAGATCTTATCTATCCATTAATGAGAGCTTTGATGCTCCAAAAACACATTTTTTTTAACTTTCATTTATGTGAAAGACACTCAGTAAATCATCTTCATGTGAAATAAATCTAATCCTGGATTTATGTCTGACCCTAACCCTTTTTATCAGATAATACTTACATGGCTGTTGATATGTCGCTCTTCCTGGATGGAAGTCTTTGAACAAAAAAAGAAAGTAAATCACCATGTTAGAGACAAATCAATTAACCTCCACAAAAAAGAAATCAAAGAGCTCCTACAGGAAAAGAAAAAGGTCAGCAGTCTTACAGACAGACAGGAGTGTGGAGGTGAGCAGCAGTAGGGGGCCCATCCTGGCCGAGGGACACCAACCAACACTGCTGGCTGTGCTGGACGTTCACAGATTTGTGACTATGGTGGCTGATGGGCGATGTGTAGGGGGCAGATCTCATTTTGGTGGGCGGGAGCGGACACCAAGGTGGTGCTCCACCTCAGCCACTCAGTGGTCAGTCAGCAGCGGCGGTTATCAACCCAAGCAGCCGTTGGCTTGGCTTAATTTGTCAGGAAGTGACTGTTGTTTCCTCAGGATGTTCGTGCTGCCTGGCTCTCTGCTGTTGTGGAATGTTCTCCTCTGGTCTCCTTCATGTATGTGTGTGTATGTATATGTATGTGTGTGACTTGGTAGTCACAATAATGTTGTATTGCTTGGGGGTGCAGTAGTCAGGCCTTTCACCTCTGACCTTGGCTGGCAGAGCCACTGTAGGTACTGAGCAGAAAAAGACAGGACAACATTCTTTGTATCACAAAAACCCATTTCCTGCAGTGAAAATAATGGTTTAGCTCAGCTACTAAAAACTGTTTTCGCTGGCATAAACCATAGTCTGGCTCTCACAGGACACATGTAGGTGGAACCACTTTTACTGATGACTTCACATGCTTTCCATCATGACTTACACAAGTGTAGGTGAACTACTGAGGAAAGTCACCGTTGACTTCTCTTCCTGTTTTTAGTTGAAAGCTATACTATAAGGAACCTGTATATCATAAACACTTTATTTCATTATGTGAAAAATTCAACTGCAAATTTGACAACAGTTTTTTAGCAACACAAAATCATGAGTAAATGTGAGGAACTATTCTGTTACCAGTGCTTAAGTTTCACATGTGGCATTTATAGAGTAAATGTTGAGGAAATATAAGAACCAAAGTGGAACATTGTGTCTGCCTCAAATGCCAAAAAAGAGACAAAAATCTGGTGTTGTATTTGGTTTATTTCATTGATTTCATCTCCTGTCTTACAAACCACAGTCAGCAAAGCAGTCTAAAATCACAGAGACAAACCTGATTGCTTTCATTTTTCCTTCCTTACTTCTTTGATAAAGTCTCATCTTTTTCTTCAGGTCTAAAATCTTAAAACTCAAAGCTGTATACTTAGAGATGAATGTGAGTCTGAAAAATGCACTGTTTGGGCTGAGCCAGTGAGGCAGTTGAGGCCTGCTGAACAGCAGAGGGCGCTAAATAGCTCAGTGACGAGTTGATGGTGGGGATTAATGAGGTGACTGTGACTACAGTCACTAACACAGAATATATGGTGTGTGTTCCCAGTGCACCTTCAGTCCACAAGTCTATTCCTTGTGCCCGGAGCAGCAAAGCTTGGGACAACTGATGCAGAGGGGTGAGATGGGTCATGGCAGGAAAGAAAGGGGTGGGGGTGGGGGGCTCTTGGGATATGTTGGCAATGAAGGGAGCATGGCACACCAAGTGTTCAGTGTGTGCTTGTGTGTGAGTGTGTTTGTAAGGGTAAGGCTGTCCCCAGTTTTCCCCTCCACCCCTCAAAGGCTAAGGCAAACAAAATGGCAGCACAATTAAAAACAAATTTACAAAACAGAGAGAAAAAGAGAGAAAAAATAAAAGAAACCTAATTAAGCAAAGCTGCAGCCTCAGAGAGGAGGCACGCTGTTGGTGAAACTGCACAAAAAAGAAAAAAAATTTCAGGGCCCCCTCCCTTATAAAAGAGGTGTCTTTCAGCAAGACAGCACCACATTGACATTTACATCAATAGCTTTTATAATCACTGGAGTGACACTGCAACAGGTAATGTGACTGACCACACCTGTCCCTCATGCTGCAGACACTGTGGAGGCTGACAGCTTCTCCACCTTGGACTATGGTTGCTCATGGAGTACCTGAGCCAGATTAAGGATGCTTAATAAAACTCGACACAGCAAGCAAATACAAGTACAGTGATACAGGGCCGCAGCTCTGATGCCATCTATTAATAGGCAACTCACTTTGTGTCGACAACTTTTGGTATACAAATCAAACCAAACAGGTTATAAAATCAAAATTAAAAAAAAATTAAAAAATGGGACAAAAAGAAACCCTGCAGAAGGTTCTATCCAAATGAAAAATGGTCCACGCAGCAGGACGGCAGGTGTGATGAGTCACACAACCTTCACTAAACCTGCAGTGCCATGTGCTCATAGGATGTGTTGACTGTTTGAAAGTAAGAGAGCTGACCCTCATGGGGGCTTGATAAGCCACCAGGGTCCACTTGTATTTATCTTTCCATAAGAGAAAAAAAAATATGGACTTGCACACAAGCTCACAATAAACAAAAGTTTGGGTCTTTCACCCGCTTTACTAAGCTGAGGCAGGACAACAAAGTATTTGTGGGGCTACTTTCACTATATTTTATTCCACATGGGGGGGACTTGGACGTTCGGATTAGAAGAAAGTTTAGACAATAACAGGGAAATCAATTTAATTGATATCTTTCCTGTCACTGGTGTGAGTAGATGAGTTAAAAACAATCCCATCTGGTACTCTAGGTATGTGAAAATAAAGAATTGGGTGAAATTGTTCAGTTAATATTGCTATACTGTGGCACCTGTGGGTGCTGCAGGTCAAGTTCTGGGCAAAAATAACTGTCTGAGCCTTTGAAAGCATCAAATGTTGCAATTAGCCTATAATGAAACATTTTTTCAATAAAAAAACATCTGGAAGGAGCTTGAGGCTGAATCGTGGATGGGATTTTATTGCTTTGCAGGGCAGGGTAGGCAGGTGCTGCAGGCTCCCTTCAGGACCGGATGCTTAGTTTTAACTGATGTAGCTCTTCTATCACTGTGCTAGGTATTTGGGTATGTTTCATCCAAGGGGCAATCAAGGTTTTCCCTTTTTACAAGTGACAAGTTTAAAAAAAAACAAAAGCACCCCTCTGTGCCACAACAAAGGGGCTGGCATGAAAATAATGATCATGTTTGGCACACTGGGGTCAAGAAGCATGAAGGAGAGTTCTAGCATGGGAGCAGGCATCTTTTTTGGGCATAAGTCCAAGGCTATGGAAGGCCCACTGTGGGGCACATCTGTGCTATAATCCATTTTAACACACACACACACACATACACACACAAACACTCATCACGTCTGCTAGGGTTGACGAGTCAGGCAAGAATGAGCACAGTCCACCATATCAGGGTCCGTCCTTACAAGCGTCCTTACAAGCGTCCTGTCAGCGGTGCAGCAACTCTGTGTCCTTTGGCTGCAAGACGGCCATTAAAATTAATCTATATACACACTGGGGTCATCTAAGGGTGAGCCCATGTTTTCTGCACCCGTGAACGTGTTTCAACAGTGTTTCAACAGTGTGTGTTGTCCTCTGGGCGAATCCCCTCCCTCCAGCCACGCCACAGTTCGTTCAGGTAGTAATGCTTACTGTGTGGCTGGGAGGAGCCCCAGTAATTGCTTGGTACCATTTCTTTAAAATAGAACCTCTATTCTTCTGTATATGCTATTTAAATATGCACACTCCTCAGCACAGCCAAGTCTACAATCATTAGCTTCTTAATAAGAATATGAATAAACAATGAGAACAATAATAATAATAATAATAATAATAATAATAATAATAATAATAATATATATCGTCGATCGTAGCATGATTTTTGTCAGCAGCCATCACTAGACATTCAGGGTGGTAACTGTATATGTACAACAAAAACATCATTTACATCCCAAAGCTGGTAGGCTCAGGGTCAGAAGTCATATGTGGCGGTTTTGGGGAGAGGAGGGGTGTTTGGGGTGGGTGATGAATGCTGGTGTGTTATCTGAGCCTCTTCTCTGCTGAATAGATGGACATGTAGTAGTCGTTGCTGCCTACCGCCAAGTGGGGCTGGAGGGAGACAAAGAGAAGGTAGGTGGGTGAGGCAGAACAATAATGCCAGTTTGATAAAAATATAATGATTTTCTGAAGATGGTTGGTTTATGACGTTCTACTCAGAAATGTAAATGCGTACTTGCTTTGCTCATTTATGTTTGCAACCAGCAAAATTCAGCTGTTAAACATTTTCTTATACATCTGGCTTGTTCTCTAGAGCTAACATTCCCTAACTTTTCCATGCCAAAGCCCATCAAATAATACCAGCTTAAAGCCATCCCCCCTTTTTTTGCAACTGGTAAAAATCCATTTCAGCGCTATAGCAAATGTTTACAGAACAATATGTAGTGGTAAATCCATACTTCATGTGTGTTGCCTTATGCTTCCGTAGGGTGGGCTGTTAGCATGCCCTTCAGGCACCTCATTTATAAAACTGTATGCAGGATTTACATCTAAAGGTTTGCTGCTGACGAAAAGCACAATTCCAAGCGTGCAAGCATGTCCTAAGCTGGTTCCCCTTCGTGATTTACAACTAAGCTAAAATCTAGCACATGTGAGCAAGCTCCCTGTCCACCCAGGCAGTGAAGACGCTTTAGAGTCTTTTGGCCTGCTGAGAGGACTAAGTCTGATGTGTGGATGTATTTTGGTTTTAATAAGAGTGCTGATGGAAAAGTGAGTAAAGATGGCCATCCTGTCTGCAGAACATACAGAGAAAAAATTACCACAAAAGGGTCAACAAATCTAATTTTATGACTCATCTGCATGACCAGCATCCACTACTTTAAAGTGAATGTAAGGAAAGTTAACTTTTGGCTGAATGCATGGTGTGGGCACTCCCAAATGAGGGAAAATGTCATGGTTTGCATGTCTAACTTGCTAATAGCTTATAAATAATGCAAACTTGAGCGGTAATGTTACCAAACATTACTCTCATAAAAACACAACATTTTATAGTGCTGTAGCTATGCATCGTGTATCTGCAGTGACTCTATTCACCTACTGCAAATAGTAACATTTTATGTAGCCTAGTTAAGTCAAAGCAAGATTTTATCCATTAAAATCCAGCAGTTGTCAAACAGGTTGACAGAGTGTTCAAACAGAAGAAAAACTGGACTCATCTCTATATGTATAGCAATTTTCCTCACTGCAATTACTATATCTGTCCTCCTAAAACTCATTTTATGTAAACTGAGTGTGGGATCTTTGCATATACTCAAATGCAACACCGAAAACAGATCGTGTGTGTACGTGAGTTAATAATGATAATGATACGTACAATTTCTTTGTTGACAAAGTAGCCTTTCAGCAGGCGACCGGATACGGAATGCTATCATTTTATTTATTTTTGTTATTTTGATGTTTATGCAAACAAACTGCAGGGTTCTACTAGTTTTATTAGTGTTTTATAAAATAAACTTTGTGAAATGATTTTAGTGTATACATCAGTACTTTTTGCACAGTTTCAGCTAATTTGGACTCTACAGTGATAATACTGATAAGTGTGATAATTTTGGTTGCTGCACTCATGATATGAAATTTTCATACTGTTTTATCTTTGTACTATACTGTAGCTACTAATTTAAGACTTTAATTATTCTTGATCAATTTATAAATGATCATGTATAATTAAAGATTAAATCACCCAAACTTAGCAAAGCCTACAGTTTGAGTAATCCTGAGATTTTAGATAACAAATGGTCCAGATGTGTTACTGCATGGATGCTGGTGTGGTAGGTGCTAAATAAATGTTATTTTACCCAGTAAGGATGGAAAGCTAAACAGCTGATGGCCCCGATCCTTTGTCCCATGAAGCCGTCATAGTACTTTATGTTGCTGATCACATCACCGTTGGCGTTGTAGACAGCTATGAACTGGTTCATCGATCCACTGGAGGGCAGAGGATAAAAGAGAGCGTGAGACGTGAGTCTTTATAGAATGTCTAAGCTGTAAACACATCCATCATAAGCTGTGTGTACTGCATTAGATTTCCTTTGTGGTGAGATTTAACCTTCTGGATGGATTTCAGGTGTGTTGTCCAGTTATATATTTTTGTTAAACTCAAGAAAACACAAAGAGAAAGATATATTTCTCCTCTTATTGAGACACAGGGACAAAATGAGAAAATCTGAAAAGGAGGACACATCTTGCAGAGATCAGACCTTATTGTTGGGGACACTTGATGAACTTCTCTTGGGGCTGTAGCCTGCAAACAGATAAACAAACTCACCAAGCAAATAAGTTGGCCTGCGGGTGGATGTCCAGCGCTGTCAGTCCCTTCACTGTCTGCAGTACGTTGATGGAGTCTGGTGTCCGTGGTTCAAAGAACCGAACGTCTCCATTCACACTGGTGGGGAGTGTCAAAATCAGTAAAAGCAAACAAACAAACTCATAAACATAAATGAGGTAAAGAAGGATAATACCTGACACTAATAATATGTCCATCTGTCTCCTTCTGTAGATGTGCTTTGACCACCCAGGCTCCATGCTCCCTGTACGTCATCACACGACTGCACAACAAACACAGCAAATGTAAGCTAAGGTGACATTACTGTCTTTTATCATATTAGGCTGACAAGAAACACAAGACATAGCTAGGCAACTGTATACATCAACAGCTTAAGCATGCTAAAAGCCTAACACACAGCTGTATAACAATTAAAAAGAGTGTATCATAAAGATTGGTGACATTTAATAACTAGACATTTAATAAGAGAAAAACAAGAATATTATTGATAAAACAAAGAATAAAAATGTAGGCAAAAAGGAAAGTTAGAGTCTTGAATGTACCATTCTGTCATCAATAATCATGTCTTACCCCAATTTGTCTTTTGTCCATATTTGTATTTGTAGTGTAACATGTAAAGTGTCTTCAAATTCTAAGCTGTTCGGCACTTGGCCTTGAAAAAGCCAAACAAATGATGAAATTCATCCTCTCATTCTGTATAATAAGCATATGTTACCACTTTCTTTTTTAACAACAAAAAAAAAAAATCAGTAAAAAGAAAACAGCATCATAAAACACACAAGCTGGCCTCTTGTAAAGAGCAATACGCACAAAGAACCACCAGGGGGCAGCATGGGTTTATGACTCAAAAATGAATACTGTCTCCTGGTGATGGCCCTTCAGCTGAAAACAAGAACACCAGCACAGCACTTTTTTAAGTGAGCGGTACCTGCATCCACTTCCCATCATTTCCTGTGTGAAACCTGGTCAAATACATCCTGACTGCTCCACACTGACATGAGGTTTATTTGATCTCCCTTAATTTCAAGGACAAAACACCTTGCAAGTACATGAACTCTGACTAAATTCTCTTAATGCTGAGAAAAAAAAGCTGAAAAGGTAAAAAATTTAAAATTAACAGTCATTTTTGATTTAAAGCTCAAGATTACAATTTGTAAACTGCTGCATTTGAGGAGCACAAAAAAACATTTTGTTAGTAAATTCGAATGACCTGTACATTCTGTCTACTGGTCTAAAATCATGGGGACCAACATATTTGCTCAAAGATGTAACACCATGCCTGAGGGGAAACTATTAAATTAGTTTTAGTTAAAGATTTATGGGCCACTTTATGGTTTAACTGCTTTGTTTTTCCCCTTTGGGACTGAAATTAAAATAATGTTTAACCAACCAGGGGTATACTGTGCCACCAAGAGCCATTAAAAGAGGTGGAAACCCCATAGGGAGATTTACAGCACGTTAAATGTAATAAATAAAGATTAGAGAAGTGAATAATGCAGAACTCTGTAGGAGTTAATGCTCACAGAAGCTGCTGTGTGTGCTCTTGAATGTATTTATATAATGGTGAGACTGCAAAAGAAAAAGGCTGGGAAATGAATACTCAATTCCACCTCTCTACTCTGTGGGAACCCAGAGATGAGTTTAGATTTGAGAGAGAGTGTGTGTTTTACCATTCATTTGGACCCATCCTTCTGTCGAATACACGCACAGATCCGTCACCCAAACCGGCAACGATGAGCGAGCGTTGGGAATCACAGGAGAGGCTGGTTACACAGCTGTCTGCTCCTGTTGGGATGTCCTGGTGGACGCACACAAACACACACACACACACACATTGTCCCATTAAAGGTTTATAAAGAAACCTACTTAGGTACCACTGTCATTACAACACTCATTTCACACTAAACCGCCTTTAAAATCATCAATCATGTGCTCTGTTGACTGTTGGCTCATTTGAAGTTAGAGCCAGCATCAATATGCAGCCACAGGCGAGCTGGGCCATTTGTACTTGTATTAAGTCCATCCATCAAGACACAGATTAGTGGGCAAAAGACCATTAAATGTGTAAAAATATAGAAAAAAAGAAAAAGAGGAAACCACACTAATGGTTCTGGCCCTGCCACAGATTTCCATTAGTTTACTGATACACAAACAGCATTAGTGCAATGAGCATATTAGGTCCAAATGTAAGCAGCTAAATCTTTTATTCTTTTTTTTTTCAAAGCCAGGCCAGTAGCAGGGTTAACAAGACTCAGTTCAAACAGTACGGTCAATATATTTCTGCAGATGTAGCATAATCCACAGCTTTGTTGATGCTTGAGTTTCTCACCTGCTGAAAAAATAGTGACAATATATAATCCTCAAAGGCTATCTGTGCACCAAGCTCAAACTGAAATGATGGAGACAATTTGAAGAAAACAATATAAATAAGTGCATTAAGTACCTGGACCTTCATCTCTCTGTCAGTGTCCCAGATCCTGATGACTCGGACATCTCCAGACGTCATGAGGAGACCCGTCTCCTGCTCCCAGTCGACCACCATGCCTGCACCTACAACACATTTGGTCACAGCAGTTATAAGGCAGAGCACCTGCACACAAACATACATCAACACATTTACACTCCACAAAATGTAAACCTGCACTGTATGCTGTTAATACACACACATCTGGACTGATGTCACATCATTTGATTAAAAACAAAACAGAGGGTGAATTTCAATCACAATCAATACTGAAAAAGGCTTTAAAGGTTTCCGTTTTCTGAAATGATACAAAATATTTAGTTGCTTAAACAGGCCACAGGGACACAAAAGCTATAAATTGTGTTTTTTTAATTTGAGCTAATTAATTTATGAGTGAAATTTCAATCATAAAAACACAGAGACAAATTTGTTAAACAAACCAAGCATGTGCTGTCCTGCTAATACAAAACACATATAATCCATCACAGGTTTGAGAAGGCTCTCATTGCCATATGTATCAAGTCAAGGTGAAGATTAGTGCAAAATCTCTCTGCACCACTGAGTAATAAGTATAACCACAAAAAATTCAGCAAAACCTGAACTGTTCTGATTTCCAAAGGAAAAGCAGACACAGAGAGCTCCACTTCTATGCTGATTAGTTATGCAACACAAATTGTTACAAAGACTGTGTTTTTGATAAAAGTTGGACATTTTTGAGTGAATAAAGAAGCACGTCATGCGAATGGAAGTATGGCTTAGCATTTTGCATCTTTCCCAACAAGACGACCACTGGGAGATACAAACACTGACCCTGGAACAGAACCTGTCAGCAGAGTCTAGCTCAGATGAGTCAAATGCTACTTGAGAAAGTGAGGAGCGAAGAAGCCAAAGACAGTGAGACTCTCTATATGTTGGCAGTCACAGCAGGAACCAAGTGAGCAGTGCCATGTCAGCCACACTTGCCCTGCTGGCTCAGTGATGCCTGGCAGAGGCTTGTGGCTGCAGCCTGAAGGTGTCAGTGCGATTCAAATGCTTGTCAGATCGTCAGAGCAGCATCAAAAACCCTCTCCCACTGCACCTTTCTGATTTTGGCATTTCTGTAACTGTAACTGAAGCGATAAACAGGCAAGAATGTGAGCAAAGTCTGAACTTTTTACTGGAACTCTTGTTTTTTCATTTTACACGCAACTTTTTAAGTCTGAATAGTACAACACAGTGCAAGAGTAAATGCCTCTAAGGAGACACTGTCTGAAAGTATGCTCCCCTATCCCCATTTCTATGATTCATGAAGTCTTCCTCCATCTATTTGTGAAGAGCAACTGCAGCAAAACAAACAGTTTGACAATGCACTTCTCGCCTATTGTTGTAGGACTATTAACACTGCAAGGTGGTAAGTAGCTGAGTTGTTACAAACAAATATGCAAATGAGAAATCTATATTCTTAACTTCACACCAAGCAGGTCTTTGTTTTTCTTGTATCTACAATCTTTGGCACAGGGATTAAGTACAATAATAAACATCCTGCTGCACCATCGTTTTGTATCCTTCGGTATTTCAGTAAACCACTGCAGAGTCTCCATGGGAATTTCAAATCAATTTGCATTAAGTTACTATTTTTAACTTCAGGTCCCTTTTCCTTTTCATTTTTCTGTCAATCTAATATACCCCAAATGAATATGGGGCCGCTGTATGTCACACAGCTTTCAGTCTTTACTGTATGACAGCATGCTTTGTGTCCTGTCCTTTAGCATGGCCCTTCAGAACTGGTATAAACACTACTTCAACAACTTTACTAGACAAAAAAATTTTACTCCGGCTGAACGGTTATTGATGTACTTCAGGACAGACATGCATAAAACTTCCCTGTCTAATTTATGTTGGGTGTCTGGATATGTGGACATGTTCTGGTTTATACAGTTCGGTATTTTTTTTTGCAGCGCACAACATTTATCAGCTGAAGCTGTCCATTATGACAAAATTTACTGTGGATATTTATTTTTAACACTAAATAATCCCAAACAAAAAGAGTAATTCACTTACTTTTAATTTTTACAAAGCTTTTGGATGTATGTCACAATAGCTGAAAGTCTTCAGAACAGATGCTTAAAAAAAAATATCACAACATAAATTATGCTTAGTGACTTGAGCTTCAGCTGCATCAACCTGTCTTCAAGAATGTTTTCCCCCTTAAAAAGTATTTTTCGTCCTATCTAAGCATCAGTTGATGGTTGATGGTAGAAATGGCAAGAAATAAGGGTTGATATATGGGGAACAGCATGCTACAAAGGTCCCTGGCCTAACACAAACTAGGGATGTAGCAGTTTATGGATGGAACCATTCAAAGACGGCTGAGAGCTTATAAAAAGTATTTGTCAAAAAAATGTACACTGTTTGGATCCCAGTGGTTGCACAAAAGTCGAAAGTATGATTTCGGCTTAACTGGATCATCTGCAGCAGATGGAGAACCACATTTCCCACAAGAGTACAGATGCTCTTTTGATAATGGAAGTTTATATGATGGAGGAAAACAGATAAAGGAACAGGTAGAGACTCTGTGGATGAAAACGTCTCCATCTTTCTCTCACAAGGATGCTTCTGCCACAGGAACTGCAGAAATAGCATTCTTTTCTCTGCTTTTGAAACTCATCACAACATGCTTCATTTCCTCCCTTACCTCCTCTTCCTCCTCCTTTTTTTCTCTTAGTCACTTCCTCCTCCTATTTTTTCCACAATCAATAAACACCAATAAGGACTCCATCCCTGTGCTCTTCTCCTTCTTTGCAGAACAGCAGTGAAACATGTGCTTCAATTGTGATCCTTTCCCACTGCTCATCTCCTACGTGTGCTTCCGTTGCGAGTCGTGACTTAGCCTAACTTTCCTCCAATGAACCATCTGTGACCAGGCTTTCTACTATTCTACTTGGCTTGGGTTGTTAGGAAAACCCTAGCCCCATGTGGCGGCTTAAGATCCCCCACTGTGACGTCATCCGGCCTGCTCAGGCGTCACGAACGACTGTAGCGTGGGCACGTGTGAGGGAAAAGCACGCAGGGAAAACCACTTCACAGGACCAGGCTCAGTCAGGGACACGTTCACAGTCGCATGCGGGGATGCTTGATGCTGGCTCATTTCAGAGGCTGTGAGAAGAGAGGAGGCATTCCCTTTGAAGCTGGCAGCTCTGCGATGAGGAAATCTGGGTTACAATGAGAGGGGTTGCACTTGCAGAGGATTCTCCAACACACAAAAGTCTGTGCCTGTTTTTCCTCCAGAATAGGGAGCAGACATGCCGTCAGACCTTCCTAAGGCTTGGTTCAGTTTAATCTCTCTAAACGCATCATTATCTTTACCTGTGTCCACCCAGGATAAGAATTCCTTGTGGGTATGATGAAAAGTTAATAAGGGAACATCCCCATCCGGAATACTGTGGTCTAATTGCCTCTGTTCTCGCTTTACATTTAAGCATTTCCAGACTGACCTGAGTTCAGGCAAAAATAAGATACTGGGGCTCAATAGACACCTCTGTTTCTTTCGATTCCATATAATTTGCACAGTTCTTGTGTACCGGAATACTACCTGACTCCATGTTTGATGTGCGGTACTTTGACTACTTGATTACTTTAGGAGATATGTAAAGTAAAAACTGAAATAATGAGGGATATCAAACTGGACTTTGACGAAGTGACCCTACAGATAGGGCCTCCAAATAAATTTTTACTCAAACTGCCAAATGCTAAAATCCAACATCCCTATGAGAAAAATGAAAACATCCTACATCTGTATTTTAAAAACCTTATTCAATCCTTTCAACACATTATTATTCAATTTCCAATTTCCAGTTCTACTGCCAAAGAGTTTCTCTCTAGTTGATTAATGTGCCACTAAAGACTTCCTTTAATTTTGTCTAGGGTGTCTAAAAAAATATTAGAGAATGAAGAAAACACAACTGTGGTTACATGACTACAGCCATTCTCTCCATAACTAACCAGTAAATTGAATTAAAAAAACCTAAAACAGTCTGTTAAACTAACAGTCAGTGTGATCTCTTAGATCACACATTTTAACAGCTTAAACAGCTGGTGGCGGTAAACTGGCAGTACACGTGCTGTCAGACGACTTCTTGAGTAATGGTGCTAGCTTGGTTACCCTTGTAAGTCACATAACCCTCACTTGCAGGTCGTGGTGCCCAGAGTTTATTTTGAAACATGGATATGTGCACGAAATACCAAGGCAATCAGTCCAGTGGTTGTCCAGACAAAAGGTGGCACAACAGCCAAGGTCAGATGTCTGTTTAAAAAGCAATCCATCCCACAGCCCAGTGAAATTCTTCTCCTTTTTTTCCTGGTTCACTTTGACCTACTTGACTTGCCTTCCTGCACACTGTTTTACTAAGCATTAGGGACTGACAGCTTTGGTCCATTTCTGTTTTACCTCCAGGTGAAATGGTTTAGATAAGATAATTATCCAATAATTGTGTGGTCAAATTATTTGGCTCAAACAAGTTGACAGAGTAAACTGAGCTCTTTGGGTCAGTGGAGTTCTTGGGGCCAGGGTACTTTCCAGCTGGTTCCTTCCACTCACCCCAAAACTCACTTTATCCCCATTTTTTCTTAGCTATCTTCGCTTCTTCAGGCGATTAAATCCTCACTGAGCCCATTAAAAAAAGTTACCAGGATTTTAGGGGATCAGAGCTCACAAATCTGCAACCTTAAACCCAACCCCTCAGTTTTGCCTTTTGTGGTCAATAGTCAGTTGTTCAAAACGGGTTAAAAGTATGCCTTAGAGGGAACCTTTGTGAGCCTGCTGGGTCATAGTTACCCACACAGAAATCAATACATTTGGCAGAATAGAGATGTGAGAAGGAAGAGCAGGAGCAAAGGAGTGTGGGCAATATCTCCTCAGTTGTAAATCTTAACACCTTAAGGAGGTGGAGGTATGGATAGCTGCAGTGTACATTCTCCCTCTAACCCTTGTTTCTTTCTTTTAACATCATATGTTCTTCCCCAATAACAATAACAAAAACAGCAAGAATACTGTTAGCAAATTTTCCTTATTAAATATTTGTCAAGGGGGGAAAATCTTTTTCCACCACTAACTACAGCGAGCAGTTGAGATTGATCATCTTGTTCTTCTGCCGGTGTACCAAACAGTCCCTAATTTGTGATATATTTATCTATTCCTTTGCATAAATATCTTTGTTTCCCTCCTCCCTCTCTCTCTAGAGAAGGTACCTTCATCTGCAGTCTTATTCTGCACCATTATCTCCTGTGATGGACTAGCTCTCCCACACACTGCAGCTCATTAAACAGTGGCCTGGTTCTTCTCTCCCTCAGCATTCTCCACTCTTGTATTCATTGTGTTTTTACTTGAAAAGGTCCTCTAGGACCCCACTAATGACTTACCCAGGATTACCAGGGACTTGCCCAGCATGCATGTGCCTTTAATTAAAGATGACGTTATCTGTGGGTGCACTCTGACTGGCAGGGAGACTTCCCTTCTACATCGTTTGTCTAAACTTTGGAGGCCAAGACCTGGCATTTTGGGGGGGGTAAACAGCTTTGACCTGCCTGGCTGATGAAGACCTTGTGACATGATGTATGAATACATGACATTAGAACTTGCTGATGTGATTAATGTGGGCAGGAGGCTAACATTAATTTCCTAAATCATTCTACATAATTAAAGACAAAGGACATCCCCAGGAGTTCAAATGTGACAGATGATTTCAGACAGTTAAAAAAAACTCATCAAATAACACTGCAACTTTGTGATACATGTCAAATGTGGAGAAGTGCAAGGGTTAAATCTTTATAAACTTTAATTTTTTAACACTGAAAAGTAGTGTAGACATCTGTATTCAATAAACAACTTCTTATTTAAACCCATCATATTCTTTGAACTAAGCTTCAGCTTATCAATACAAGGGAAAACAATCTGAAACAAGTGATTTCACTAAGATTACCTCATGTTTCTGTTGCTTGTCACTTTGTCATTTGCCTGAACTACAGTATACTAAAACAACTTGCTCTGCATCCTAGGTAAAACCGCATAAAATGACACAAGTCTGTCAGGTGGCTTTGTGTCTCATATTCCTGAAACTCCCAATGTATAATGTGATTTCTTTGACTCCACAAAGAGATCTGGTTCTGGATTTAGCAATGTGCCAGAGCCCCAGCGTTAACAAGGCACCAGGAGTGGAGCTAAATGTGGAGCAGGCCACAGCATGTGTCTCCATAAAGCCAAAGAGAAGAGGACTGCCCTACTTTCACTTAGGCAGCCGAAATGAAAAGGACAGAAAGCAGGAGGATAAAATAGGAACATCCTTAATCTTAAGAAACTGCAGGAGAGTTGAGGGAAAGAATGGATGGAGGTAAGTGAAGATAGATACAAAACAAGTTAAACCTGTAATACCTGTGGTATATTTAAAATTATAAACTGTACACAGGTTGGAACTAAATTAAATCTACACTCAATCTACTTTGCAGAGATGAGAGGTCTGTGTGCTGTGCAGTAGCTGCAGGAATAGTTTCTCCAGTCTGTGCCAGCAACGGTTACCTAAATGCACTGGTTCCTCTGGAGTTTAACTGGCTAATCCCCCCGGCGAGACAGTCTGGGCAGCTCTATGCTATTAAAATCACACAGCACCGACATGCTCCCAATTAAACACTGACACCTTTGGGACAGGCTTGAATAAGTCTATTTTTTATACATGAGAGAAGCCATTTTGAGGTGAAAATGAGTAATAGGGGCACTGCCTGTTTGAAGAAAGAGCTCAGTTGTACAAAAGGCAAAACCTTTTTCTCTCGTCCTTTAAAGAAGTATCTATTTGAATAGAGTTCTGAATGTGGATCTCGGTACAATACCCAAATGTCCAAATTTAGTCTAATAAATTGACAGCTCATAACCCCCCCTCCGAAACAGTGTTTGTCGAATAATAGCCTAACAAACTTAACTAGGCCCTAATGGTCTATTAAGCTTTGGAGTTCTGCGCATGTTATAGTGGTGTGCTTTGTGCTGTAATGAGAGTGAAACTTGGCATTTACAGCTTTTTAATTGTGATGCTTTTCTTTCCACACCCTAAAACACCAGACCAAATATGTATAGAATGGATTTTATGGTTTTATTTAATGGTCTTTATCTGCTTGGTTGTAAGCTGCAAACATTTGCATGTTCAGCTACCTGACTACTACCAAGGCAGAAGGAAACAAAATTTTACTTCCAAAGCCAAAGAACAAATCATTAACTAGCTACATTTGTTCAACTATTATATTCCTGTAAGCTAACACTGGCACCTCTGTTATGGTCCTCATTGGATTCACTTAAGCAACCCTCTGCATTTCCTGTGATAATAGCAAGGTTGTTTTAGAATGAAATACAAGTCAGATGTTACATTTTTCCTCATCACACCTACACACATTTAGATGAACTTGCTTCAGAAAGAAACACAAGATCAATTTGTTTTCTTTACTGACACTTCTCCTACACGGATCATCAACTGGTGAGGGAAACATCAAAACTGATATGAAAAGGCAAAAATGCAGGTGACTGACTTAAAGATGTGATTGTTTAAGCCTGCATGTTGTATGAGCTAAGCCTGAGAAATATATATATTTTTTTTAACTGACAAGTTTTAAGTATTTTAAGAGGTCTCGGGCAAACTGCGGCTGTGACTGAGTTTGGAGTGAATGGGATTGGCACTGTCCTGTTTTGGCCAGTTTTAGGAGGATGAGTTTGGTGAAGAGACTGGTAGCTATTTCGTTATCAATTCCTATTTTTTTTCCCATGGTTGTGATTTGTTGTTGTGGCATGGATTGGTTCTATTTGTGCATATTACCAAGCATATAGGTGAGACCAAAAGACAGAACACTGAAGTACCGGTGTGTAAATCATTTGTAATATCCAAGAGTTTGCTTTAAAAATGGTTAAGTTTGTGTAAAAAGTAAATTTTCAGCTGCAATTTCCCTATTATTAAGTGGAATGATCACCAAAGTTGATCTTACTGTTTGACGGTAGATGTTCTTGGCAGGCAGTGCAGTTTTGTTCTTTCTAAAACCAATTTCTACATAGGATATGTTAGTACCTGTACAAACACATGTAGTATCATAGCTTTAAGCTTTTCAGATGACTGCCAGAAATGAAGTGATGGAGCATCACTGGACAGATGAAGGGATGAGGGGTTGTGGTGTTGATCGCAGGGTAAAAAAGAAAAAAAAATAAAGAGGCACGCTGTTTAGTGCAACACCTTTGCTGTGGGAGTGAGGGAGTATAGAAGAGAATGGCGACACTCACCTCCTTGCTTACTCCTGTCAAGATAGATGGAGACCCTTCTGGCCAGACCTGCAAGCAGATGGAAGGAGGGGGAGGAGGGGAGGGAGGAGGAGAGCAGGAATGCAACAAAGCAAGCAACAAATTAGCAAGAACCCCCTTGTGCATGCAGACGCACACAATCGCACACACACTTAAAGTATGACTTCATGAATATACTCTGCATGCATTCAAATAGCAGAGGGATGAACAAGGCGGCTGTTTCCCAGCGTGGTGTCTCCCAAATGACTAACAGTGATATGAGGGGGGATCAAAGAGAGAAAGACTGAGAGAAAGACTGAGAGAGAGACTGAGAGAGAGGCATGAGCCGAGGTGCTGCCTCTGCATTACAAACAGGGGCTGTGGAAGCTGCACAGGGTCCCCAACCTCTAAACCTGCAGGACAGAATCCCAAATCTTTTCACCACAGCAAAGAGCTTGACTATAGGGGACTCTGAGTGTGTATGTATGTGTATGGAAATGAGAGTCTGAGCAAAGACGATAGTGAAAAGGATACAGGGAGTTAAATTCACTGTGATGAGATTACTCCTTTTATTCAATCACACTAAACTAAGTGTGATAGCAAGATATGTTCTTGTGGAGGTGTTTGCTCTCTGGAAAACTGGTTGCTGCCTTGTTCAGCCTCTTGAGACAGGGGAGAAACACAAAACAATATCAAAGAACCAGCAAAGTAACAAAACAAGCCAGACATACAGCTTCTACAGAAATGGCTCACTGCATAAAAAACTGCACAGAAGCATGCTATTGGACAACAGGGACAGGGTGAATGAGGACAGGTTGTGCGGGTTTGGTATGTATGAGAGTGTGAGTGAGTCTCTGCCAGCATCTATTTGACAAATGTTCATAATCTTGTAGCAACTGCCTACAGAGGTAGAGAGGGTTTTTTTGGCAGCGCGAAGAAAGACTTGTGCAATATTTCACCAGGTTTTACATTATTAATGCCACTGAGGCAATGCTAAAAATCTAAAGCTTTCAAAACACAATCATATAATTATTGTACTCTGAAAGACGTTCCAAATGATGGTAATAACTCTTAACTGGTTGCAGGGCCAGTAGGTGGTGTATGTGAACGCAGTATGGAAAACTGTGTGTGTGTATGAGAGAGAGACAGAGGGAGAGACAAATTGCAGAATTGAAAAAAAATATATTTTTGCACATCAAGCTGAACTGAACTCTTCAGTAAAACTTTTCCAGGGAAGATTGGCTGTTTACATTGAAGTAGATGCTCTTACTGTAGCCTGAATGCGGAACTAACACAGCAACTGTCACTAACGATACATCCAGGATAACAAGCACACCATTAAATGTTAAAGTCTTAGTCGAAATGAGGCTGTGGCTCACTGCGGGAGAGTCCTCCGCAGGGGAAGAGTCTCTCAGGGCAATCTGTGTCGTGAGAGTCAGACAGTGATGCTAGTTAAGTGTGTCACCTCTCTGTCAGTTCTCCCAGAGCTCTGGTGACTCTGTGGCTTTGTAATGATAGAGACACATATGTGCACACACTGTGTGGTCCACACCTCAGCCAGTGAGTCAACCAGACACTCGTATTGACAGCTCTGCTCTCGTTACCACCAATTAGCCTTATATTTGTCTTTGTTTTAAGTGAAAAGTGTATCAAATATCAACATCCTTTCGCACAATACTGTTATTATATGTACTCATGCTAAAACATAGTCTCACATATCGTTGAAAAACTTTCTCAAAATAAACGACTACGGTTGGTAATTAATTAATTTCACAAAGATGTTATCAAGCATTTGTAAGAACATGCAACTCCTGAAGCTGTCAGTTGCCCTTAAAACCCCACTACCTGGACTTGATTGCTGAGATATGCTTGAGGCAAAAAAACATGGAGCAGTAGAGAGAGTTGGTAAGAGAGAGTGGGTAACCTGGCTCATCACAGAAGTGAGTGGATGTCTCTGACAAGTGTGTGCTGTGGGTGTCAGGCCTGGTTCAAATATTTGTGAATAACTCTGCCTCACGAGCTATGGAAGTGTGTCAACACAAAAGGTACACATGGCAGCGGATCCACCAATGTCCACAGTCCAAGTTTAAAATGATCAGCTATGTTCCTGCAACACAGTCTCCCCTCTGAACAAAGAATGGCTGATAATCTACCTGTTGCATTTTGTGATGCAAGTCTGTGTCCTTAAATAAAAATTCCTTTGAGTTTAGGTCTTAAGAAAAGTTAAACTTGCCTCAAACTTTCTGAATTATGACAGATACTTTATGATGGATATGGCACATGTGACGGGGTATGTCAGGCGGGGCTGACAACTGGCTTTAGGTTAGTAGTGCATTAGTTCTGACTGGTGAAGCTAAATTCAGACACATGTGAGTCAGGTGTCTGAATTTATCCAAAACCTGTCAACAACGTAGCAGAAAGTACAAGTGACCTCTGATGAACTGCATCAGGACAAGTCGCTTCTTGAAACTACCATGTGTGACATCCACTTCTCGGTTTAGTGATCTGGTTCTGTGTGTTCGTACATACTGACAACACTGACCTGGTTCTTATAGCAACTAACTGTTCACTAGGGCCAACTTCACAACTGCTGCACTTCAGTAAGTCATTGACTACTCCACAAAAATACAGTTAACTAGTAAATAGATTGAGAAAGATATAAAGTTTTTTCTCCCAATAACAATCAGTTTGTGCCAAAAAGGTCCCAAGATGCTGTTTAACAAAACTACTTTCTTGCATGGTTAGCAGAAGTCTTTCCTTCCCCAACTAAACTTTTTTTTTATTTGACATGCTATAACATAGAAAATGATTGTTCAAACAAATCGATGTCTGCACTGGTAAATTATTTCCACTCTGTTGAATGGAGTGGGAGTGGGATATATGGCCATGCTTGATTCAGCACCTTGATTTTGCTGCATGTCTGCTGCTTTAAGGCCCACAATGCACAGGTGTTAAACGGCCCACCCCACCCTACCCCCTGAGCTGCATATCAGCTATAGAAGTATTGCAAATGCTTTTTGATGACACCTTGTTAAAACGTCAGATTAGTCCACAACTATACAAGGTGTCAACCGGTCGCTTGGACAGTCGACTATTCTGAGAAATCCTTGGTGTGCTCTGTTGGCTTTGACAATTTTGGGCTGCAATAAAAAAGTTTTGTGGGTAATTTCAGATTCAAAATTTGTTACTTTAAGCACACACCAATGGCTGTTTATACATGTAGATTACACTTGGCTAGTTTAGTTCTTAGTTTAGCTCTTCTAATAACTTCATGGTCACTGTGCCGTCTGTTGCAGTTTGCACTAATCAAAAACTCTTATTATTTCACTTCTTACTGAGACTTAATTATTATTCTTTACACTGATATACTTCACAATAGGTCCTTACTTCATGTTACAATGTTTTAGAAAGCTATTGATTCCACTTCAGGGTCCTTTTTAGGTTGTGGATTGTGATGCTGTTGAACTGTATCATGTTGTATAATAGTCCTGCAAGCCTACACCTTATTTTTCAATGTAAGACTACTTTGCAAGGTTGTTTCTTATGCAACAATTTTTACAATCAACATTACAATTGGTAAAATTTAACAGCAAATATAACTAAGTGAGCTATAAAAAACCTATCCCTTTACCAGGGTTTCCATCGTTGCAATGTAACCAGCAATATGAGACTTGGGCAACAGTAATGGTGATGGCTAATGAAAGCTAGCTAGAAAACTTCAGGTAAAAACTGACACCACTGAGAGAGCTCACTGCCATTATCACTCTCTGTGCTTATGTTATGTTACCTATTCACTAGCAGCATTATGCTCCATTATATATAGATGGGATGTTATCTTATAGAATTACATACGAAACTTAACCTCTTACATGTAATTTCATCAGATGAAGAATCTAATTTCAGGTTTTTACCTTAAACCATTCAATACAGAAACCACTTTATGCTTAAATTGCATAAGAAAGCTCCTTCTGTTAAAAGTTGGTTTACTACAAGCACTGGACAATGAAAAAATGCATTAAACTCCTATCCCACCTGGTTGCTCTGTAGGGGGGAATTGTGTAAGTGTGACTGGGATGGGGTGAACAGTGGGGCGGTTGGCCGGTTACTACAGGCAGTACTGTATGAGTGAGTGGATGGGGGCCAGATATTAAATAGAGCGTTGATCTTTACTGTGAGCGCTGGCGGAGGGCTGACCTCTGGTAGTGGGCAGCATGTCAGAAAGGCCCTGCCATGCTGTCACCATCTCGGGGTTCTTCTGGTCGGCGAAGTTCTTCCAGATACGTAATGCTCCATCATCTAAACAGAGTAGAGGGGTGGACACAGAGACAGAAAGATACAGAGAGGTAAACAAAGAGTGAGAACGATCTGAACAAGACAGGAATATGGATGAAGATACGCTGTGAGGAGCCAGGGTGAAGTCAAAAAAGGACCTGACACTTTGTATTCTTCACAGATTTGGAAGTGCATGTTGGACTGTGCAAACGATTTGATGAAAAACCTTGAAGTCAGATTCTTTGAAAACATGCAACACATAGCAGCACTTGACCATGAACAAACACACACCTCAATCAATAGAGACAAACAGAGCAGCATGTTAAAAGGCTCTTTGCCTGAAAGTGTTCTGTCAGTCAAAGCCAAAGTGAGGCACGAGTCTCTAACTCTCAAACCCAATGTCTGAACACTGTAGCTGACACACAGCTGAGACACTGAGCTTTGCATCAAAACAAGCCTGTGCACTCTAGACTGCAACAACCAATAAAAGTCTCCTGTTGATTTACCTTCTGCATTTTACCTTTTAAATGCTGAGTAACTTTTATAAGTAATGTCCTTCCTGAAATCCTTCACAACATGAATGATGGAGTAAAAGCGAATAAGTGCACATTACATGTTGATGAGATAAAATTTATTATCAGTAATATTATTATTATCCCTGAGCATTTAGCAAGGTCTCAGGAGAAGTGCCATTCAATCCTAGTTTAATGATACATTGTTGGGACTAAACAAAGTAACTGTGTGTTTCTATGTATTTTAATAGAGAGAGGTTGGCTCCAGTTCTTCTGTGCCATGAAGATAAAGCCATGGAGGGTAATTGCTTTGTCCTGCTGATGAATGATGATGAATACAGGAGTGCTTTGTGCATGTGTCTGAGTCAAGAGTCAAGTGTTTAAGGCTTGTTTCTCTTACAAATGAGTCTCAGTGAGATTTCCACTCTGCTGGTGGTTGTGAACGTTTGAGCTTCTCACTTGAGGAAAATCTAACTAATTTCTGACTTGGATGAATATCCTGTGCAGCAATGTCGGCACCTGTGTGAGTGTATTCATATGTGTGCACATGAGTAGTGTGTGTTTCAAACCTGTTGCAGTGAGCAGTAATGAACAGTCATGTCCGTTCAGGTACTCCATGGCTGTGATGCGAGTGTAACGAGGGTTTCCGTTGTAGAAGTAGTCCAGCCTCTCGCCCTTCTCCCAGTCCCAGAAACTACAGAAAACACATGCACATACATTTTTATACTCTCCTCAATGATTTGATTGGTTTTACATTTGAAAATATCCCGTACAAAAAGCGAGACATTTGCATTTTGGTCTTAAAACTGATTTTGTAATTCAGACTGAGTGTGTGTGCTCTGTCTATCTGACCAGATGCTGTCTTTGTCTGCCACAGCGATGCAGGTGTTGAAGGGGTGGAACTTTACGACGGAGGGTACTCCAGGGTTTCGATTGATGAATATTTGATCATCCAGACGGGATACACCTGTGACAGGGGGAACAAGTCAGAGAGGGTGGAGAATTTCTTAAAACTGGGAATTCACAGGATTGATTCCTGCTGGCGTGCCTTATCTGGACCCTGCAGATTTTCACACTTCTAAAGCAACAAGAGCTGTAAAAAAACCAGACCAAATAAAATCTTTTCTGCTTCTTTAAATTTGGTTTTTACCAGCCTTTAATTGCACATACTGCTTCCAGGAAATAGCCACAACCTTGCACTTTACTTCCAGGAATATGCTGTTACATGATAAAAGGAAAGCCTCAGTAGTTTGTCAAGTAGATGGGCAGTTTATTCTTCAGCAAACAGACAGATAGAAAGTTTAAGTAACCAACAGTGCCCCTATTGCTAAATACAAAAGAACATGTCAGCAGTGCCATGGTGGGACTTATTTATGTGTGTCTGTGGACGACAATGAAGTTGTAGCATACAAAAAAACAAAAGTATTGGGTTTTATCTGACAATCCATGCAACATCAGGTTCAATTACTGTTAATATTTTTATATTTTTATAAATTTGTAACAATAAAGAATGCTACAAGGTACAAGGTATGGCGATAATTTAGACACTACAACTGTAGTATATTTATTGTCTGCTACTTTATATCACATTCATTTACTGTAGTGCCCCCAAAAACTGCACTACTGAACTAATGGAGTACTAAAAAAGAGTGATTTCGAATACAGCTGATTTCAATGTTATTAATATTTCATAAATATAGAGACTGTAAGAAAGCATGTTCTACCTTAAAAGGCTGTAACTGAGGATGATTAATTTAAGAATGCTCTCGGTATTTGATATAACAAAATGTATTCCATAAATTCAGATGAAACTTGGATGATACCAGAGGGGAAACTGAGAATTTGCAGCTGAAAATAAAACAGGATGTAACAATGTGAGAGAAATAAATAAATAAATAAATAAAGAGCTACCAGGTCTTTGTAACAGAATTAAAAAAAAAAAAAAAATTAAAAA